>VYXB01008625.1:127364-196669 GCA_013397135.1 Pachyramphus minor | reverse complement strand
GGGTGCTGTGACCCCCGGCGGGGCCCTGCCCACCCGCCCGGCTCCGGCACCGGCTCCAGCGGCTGAAGTTGCCCAAGTTGGGGGGACTGCGATGTGCCCCGGGCGGCGGCACCCCTGAGGGCGGGCTGCCCGCCCCCGAGGCCGCCTGGCTTTGTTGGGATTTTGTTGGTTTGCTTCCTTCTCGTTGCCGTTCTCCTCCCGTCCCGCCGCGGTGGATGGCCCGCGGTGGGCGCCGCTGGCCGCGCCGGCCCTGCCCGGGCAGGATGGTGGCGGCGGTGCTGGCCGGGCTGTCCCTGCTCAGCCTCCTCACCTGCGGCTACCTGGCCTGGGGCAGCCGCCGCACCGGCCCCGGCGGGACGCCGCTGGCAGAGGAGCCCGGGGCCGGCGCCCCCCGCTCGCAGCCGCACATCATCTTCATCCTGGCGGACGATCAGGGGTTCAGGGACGTGGGGTACCACGGGTCCGAGATCAGGACGCCCACGCTGGACAAGCTGGCTGCCGAAGGGGTCAAACTGGAGAACTACTACGTCCAGCCCATGTGCACGCCATCCAGAAGCCAATTGATCACTGGAAAGTAAGTTTGTTACTACTACATCATTCACCTCTCCAGCCCAAACACTGTCCCTGTCGGAAGGAGAATGGGTGACCCTGGGCGGTTCACTTCTGGGATATCCTGTGGGCAGAGAGGAGCCCCTCCGGTTTGCTTAAAAACCTTCAATGAAACGGACTTCTAGTATGTTTGAAATAGCCAAATAAAGCTGTCTCAGCGAGGCAGGAGGGTTCAGCACTGCGAGCTGCCCCGCAGAGCGCTGGAGCACGTTCATGGTTACAGCATCACTGACATACGTGCTACTTGTCAAGTATGGTTGTCAAGTATGGCTGGGGAGCGATCAGCTTCGCTTGGCTGGGTGATTTCCGAGTCGTCTCAGGGAACTGCCAGCCTTACCTTTTCTCCTCTGCGTTCCTTACAGTTGCATCACGGGTCTCGCTGACATCGACTTAATGGGAGTTCTCTCCAAGGGCTATCCTGACTTTATGAGGTGGTTCCCCAGTGTGTCACGTGTGGAGGAGCGCAGGGAACCCAGACTCCCTCTCGGCATCCTCATAGCCCCTGCGTCCCTCTTGTCACTTTGCAAACCATTAGAAACTTTTCTCTTAAGCCACTGAAATAGGTGCCTCACCCAAAGGGTGAAAGCAGTGGATTGGTATCCCTCAAACTGTGTTTATTGTGGTCTGTTAACTAAATAATCAATTGCCCAACCTCAAGGCCTTCTTACATCAGAAGGTTAATGAGGACTAAGGCTGGGGGGAGTGTATGCATTTGAACTGTAGGAACAATTTCCAAATAGCTCCAAGTGTGGACCCGTTTACTCTGCAACAAAACTGCCTTGTTTCTGTTTAGCTTAACTCCCTTTGACAGGAGCAGGGAACTCTTAAAAGAGCAAAACATAATGAGAGGAAAAGAGTTTATTTTCTCCTTTCCTAGAGCATAAACAGGAACAAGACAATGTTAATATTACTGGTAAAAGAAACACATGTTAAATTAAACAAGTAACTGGCCTGGTGTCTTGTATCTCCGTATGGTAGAGCTGGAGATAATTCCCAGTCTCGGTCTAGTTCCCAGACTTGCCGGACCAGGGAGATTTGCACGAAGCGCTGACAACGTTATCTAGAGCAAGAATGCGAGAATTCCACACAGTTTTTGTTCGGGTTGGGGTTTTTTTTTCCTTTTTTTTTTCTTTTTCCTTTGTGCAGACTGTGTCTCAGAAGTTATTTGGAGACACCTCCTCAGTCATTCCCGAGAACACAGTTGCCCTGCGGCAGCTAAGGCAGCAGCTTACAAGGGAAACGCGTATCAGGACAGCGTTTAGCTGTTGTCTTTAAAGGCGTGCGGCAGTCGGGAGCCAGGAGCTCCGCCAGCAGCACGTAGCCAGCCAGCTTTCTGAGGACCGTGGTTTGGGAACCAGTGCTTTACAAAGGGAATGTCGTGCTGCACTGGAATGACTCACGCAGCAGCTGGAGCGATGGGATGACCGGGTTCCAGGGGAACCAGGGTGCTGCTTTGGCTCTTGGAGGCTGCAGAGGTTGTCTAAACACGAAAAAGAATGAAAGTCAAGAGTAGCAGTAAGTCAGTTTAACTGTTTTGATACTTCTCTAAATACAGTGAAAGGTAGGCAAGTTCTGAGGAACCCCACGCTTTCCATCGGCTCACCAGGCGGAAATGGTTCTACAAATCTGCCTACGTTGGGTTTGGAATCTTTTATAGGAAAAAAGAAATTTGCTTATAGTCGGTTTTTATTTTCTTAGTCTGCTGTTCTAAAACCCTTAGAGCATTTTTTTTTTCTGTGTTGTTCTACTTTAGGGAAAAAGGAGCAGCAGAGAGAAAAAAAGAACTGCCTCGCATGACTGAGAAATCAGGGAGGGATTGGCGAGGGGTTAATAGGCTGGGGAGAGTATTCACAAGGCAGACTCAGAGAATACTGTTTCCATTCTGGCTGAAGATAAATGCTTGTGATAACTGCCTTTAATGCTTTCTTACTAGGGGCACCTTATTTAAACTGCCAGGACTTGGAAATTTCTAAGCTAGGACAAATGCTGTTATGTCTTGAGTTCTCAAATGTGTTAGTTCAGGGCTAGAAGCCTCCCAATACACATCCTATGCTTAATGTGGAATCACAGAGTAGTTTAGGTTGGAAGGGACCTTTGAAGGTCATCTCCTGCAATCCCCTGCCACGGGCAGGGACACCTTAAACTAGAACATATTGCAGACATTTCCTGATTGATGGGTCAAAACCAGAGGGACCTGTGTAAACCAGAGTGATGAAGGAGCCCTCACTAACGTTGCCAAGTGGAAGTTAAACTTCGGGCAAAGAGGCTTTGAACAGCCCAAGTTCTTCATAGGTCTCCAGGCAGTTCCTCTGAGGCTTGTGTAGGTAAAGAGACCCTTCCTTTGGTGACTGTCCTGTGTGTGAATGAGCACAGGGAAGGAGGCTGGGAGTGACATGTGTAAAAGGAACAGGCAGAATTAGCTCCTTTTCCTGTCCATGCTGTACCACAGCTGGTGAACTTGTCATCCTGATCACTTCTTCCCTCTGTTTGCTTTCTCATCCCTCGTGCTGGTTAGAGCAGGGCAGTGGCCTGTGTATACTCAGGAGTTTACTGGTCTCTGACTAATTGTAGAAAGGCTGTAGGCACTTTTGGCTTTTTTTCTTTTTTTTTATTTCTCCCAGAGGGTATGACTGGACATAAATTGTTCTCCAGAGGAATTGTTTTGTGTGGTTGTTTAACCCCTCGAAAGTAACAGGTGTGCCTCAAAAGCTAAATTTAAGCAGAACACAGCTTAACTCTAAGACTACCCTTCAGCTCCTCCGTGAAAGCAATGAAAAAATAAACACGTTTCTGTTGTTTATGTTACTGTCATTTACACAGAAGAACATAAAAATAGTGCCTGAGACTTCAAATCTTCAAGTTCTCCCTGCTAGGAAAAGGGAGGGGATAGATACCCAAGGATACCCACGTCTCCTTTTTAAGGAGTGAAGAATTATTCAAGCACAGTCAGGCAATTTTAAGAAATTCTAAAGGTTTACAAGCAACAGGACAAGTATTCCTTTGAGACCAAGACTATGAGCTTAGATGAACATCTGTTGGGGTAGCTGCCCCGATTCCATAGAGGGCATTATGCAATGCAGTGGCATTTGCTGGAGCAATACTTAATTTAGCAAAGGAATTTGAGAATTAATCCTGACTGATAAGAAGGAATCTAGATATAATATGCCATAAATGTTTTTGGTATTCTGTAGGCAGCAGATACCTCCTTCCTCCTCTAGGCTCCCAGTTTTCTGCTGGCCATCAGACTGGTAACCTTAGGACCATTACGTGCACTGGAATCCCTGTGGGCCACAGGAAGGGTCCTCAGGAATAGGGATCTCTCTTTGTAGGGACCAATGCCCAGCTGGAGTTCCAGGTCACTGAGGAATCTGAACTCCCTTTTATGAGTCATGGAAGTCCCAGAGGAATCTCAGGAACGGCTTTGCACAATGGATGGAATGTGGAGATGGAAGGTGTTGAGGAAATGTTGAAAGTCTGTAGAAATAAATCCTTTTTTCCCTTTGAATTAAGTGGGATATGGAGAATTTTCTCGTCCAAAGCAGACAGAAGTAGATTGTTTAATCAGTAAGCGTAATCTGAGTGTTAATTTAGTACAGATAATTCTGTGTGTTACTCTGGGGGATCAGAGTTCTCGCTAAGCCTCCTCTTGCCCTGCCTCCTGGGTGCACCCTGGACCATCCTGCAGTTGCTCTGGGAAGGATCCAGTACAGTGGTGCGTGACTGGGAAGTTACCTGCTGTGCTCTGAGCTGGAATGAAGGGTCTTGGAGCCTTGACGGGGTCCTGGGGAATGTATGTAACACTCCATTAGACGTATTCCCTGTTCTGCAGTTAGCAAAATATGAGGGCTGCACAATGTCAGCCTGAAGTACCTGGAGGTGATCTGATACTTTATCTGCTCTGGAGGAAAGAGGCTTGGCAGTCATTGGTCCCGAGTTTAATTCCGATCAGTGTTTCCATTAAGAACCGGGAGGATGAAATAAAACGTTAGGATTAGATACCCCACAAATGTGGGAGGGCCTGCCAGCATGAAGGGACCGTGGTGATACTGAACATCATCTTGGCAAATTAGAGAAATAGTCTGGAAAAGAAACAGAATTAAAGCCAGCAGTGATAAACAGAAGATGTTTTGCTGAACCAGAAAGGATAACTCTACAAGCTGAGGATGGTGAGCACCTCCTTACACAGCACTTCTTTAGAAAAGTAGCTGGAATTGTAGTGAATCATGCACTGAATGTGAGGTCAACATGTCATGCAGTTACAAAAAAGGCAATCATCACATGAGTCTGTGAGAACAGGGGAGCCTGGTAAGTTTGTGAGGCAGCCCTTCTGCTCCACGGCTGGAACACTTATGCCCAAACTTGGGCATTGTTCTCCAAGAGCAATTTGTGCATCATTGGAGAGTGTCCAGAGAAGGGTGATCTGATATCTCAGGGAGATAACTGCGGGGTAAAGATCAGAAGAAATGGAGTTGTTTAGTCTAAAGAAAAGAGTAATGAGAAGGCACGGGGTAAATCTCCAGGATTTGAAAAGCTGTGTGTGCAGTGTCGTGATGGGTGGTACCAGAAATGAGGGGCTTTCTGGAGTAGGGAAAACTTAACGTTAGGTAAGAGGGAAAACTTGCAAGACTAAAGGTTGTGAAACCCTGGAATAGCCGGATGGGAAATTGCTGAGTTTCTTAATCAGCAGTCATTAAGAACAGGCAAGACAAATATGTCAGGAATGACATAATGTAGTTGGATCTGTCTTGGGGAAAAGGGTTGGTCTGGATGGTGTCTCTTCCAGCTCAGATCCATCTGTGGCTCGTTTGAAGTACAGATTAACTACAGAAGGCATTCTGAGGGACAGTGTGCATGAAGGAGTATTAGATGCTAGCAATGATTTCAGCATTCACTTTGAGAAAACCCCATGTGAAAGTTGTACTTTAGCTTTCTCCTAGAAATTTCCATTTTCCATATTCTCCTTTTCTCTGGAAATTTTCAAGATTCCCCCCCCCTCAGGCCTCATAACTCTTGCAGTGTGTCATTGTTTATTTGTGCTGACTTCTTTCAGGACTGTAGGTGGGACTGCTGCCAAAGATGTTGAGGTATCTTTTTCCATGTTCATCTTCTCTCTTTCCCTTAGGATGACGCTGTCCATACACACATGTATGTGCAGCATGCACAGAGAACAAATAATTAAATGCAAGAACTCCCTTTCCTTGTTTTCTTCTGCCTCTGTGCTCTCATTCAACAGCAAATTAGATCCAGGTACTGAGCTGCTCTGTGGTCTTAAGCTGTAAGAAGTCAGTACACATCACTGTAATTATTAATGTACAAAGAACACGTGGAGGAGAGAGATGGAAAGGAAACCAGTTGCACACAAATACAACGTGGAGGAAGTAGCAAAGTGTAGTACAGGTTGTGGTAAGTTTTTCTTGCATCATTTTCTGGCAGCATTTAAGAACCTTGTTTGATAGTTTAGGTCCATTGCACAGGGCAACCACAGCATGAGCTCATATCTAAAAAAAATGTTGGGGAATCTGACTTTTGGTGTTCAGTGTTCAAGTTACACTCAGGGCAGGAAGTTAAAGAAGCAGTTGGAAATAACTTTAGAAAATCTGTGATTGTAAATTAGCTCTGAGGAGTGTAAGGTACAGACTTCTATCCTGTGGTTTGGTTTTGTTGTGGGTTTTGTTGTTTTTTTTTAAACTGTGAAAGAGAAATTATATCCCATGGAAGAGTTAGGCTTAAAATAATTGAGGAATTCAGTTCATTCAGCATTGTTCCTGATACGTTTGTTTTGTACTTGATGATGCACCTTGCTGCCTCTAACAATAATTTGAATATTTGAATGAGTGGTAGCACTGGCTCCTATTCAACTCTCACCTTTCACTGTTGCTCTTCCTTCGTGAGGCCCGTGAAGTGAATCAAGGTGGGAAACTGAGATGAGTGCCTGAAAATAAAGTGGGAAACAAAAAGATGGGCTTTGCTTTCATGTCATAGGATTTAGACCAAAATAGATGGAACAAATTAATGGTTTTCATTTAAGTGCTTTACCTTTCACAGGAAGATTTTCCAGATTTGTGAGCTAAAGGTTAGAAGAAGGGAATAATCTGTCTGCTTTCTTTTCTGAGACACTTTTCTGGGTGACAGTACCAGAGCCAGGGGCTTGTTCTCATCATTTTGTATATCTGACTTCTGGGTTCAAGTTTTCTGCACTTTGGGTTTTAAATCAATCTGTGAGATTTCCTATTTCCCCTGCATTTGTTGCCTTGTTTTGCCTTGATTCCTAGTCAGATTTCCTACCCCGAGGTGAGTTTGCTCAGTTCTAGAACGTCTGTTTCAGAATGAAGGGGGTAATTTCACCAGCCCTCATTTATTCCATTACTATAAATAGCACCAGGCAAGGGAAGATCGTTCCTGTGTGAGTGATCTGTGTAGGACGTGTTTGCTTTCTCTGTATCAGTAGTCTCTTTATCAAAGCTGCCCAGTGTATTAGTTTTCTTCTTAAAAGACCCAGCTGGTGACTTCAATGTAAATTGGGGGGCTGAAATGAAACAGGAAGAGTTCAGAAAGAAACTGAGACAAACCTAATGGGTAAAAAAAATTAAAGGATTAGTATAAAAGATGTTTTAAGCATTGAGCTTGGACTCAATGAGCTTGTGGTCTGTGATGAAATTGAGAAAATTTAAGTAGGGAACTTCCTTGTACCTGCTGGCTGCTGAAAAGGAAGAAATTAAGCGTGTTTCGTCGTTCTAGCTCAACTGCAGCTGTAATATGTTAATTAGTGGTGTCAGCTATCACCTGCTTATTAATTCAGGCTCTTATCAACATGTTATCAAGCTCTAGGTTGCAGGGACAGGATGTTGCTAGAGCTGGAAAACAAATCTGGGATAATTATATACATTTTAATACAGTTCAAATACAAAATTATCTTCCTAAATGCATGTCTGCAGAGACTATATTAGATAAGCATTAAAGTAGACATGATTAATATTATAGGTATGTTGTGGCCCCACAATGTTTCTTTTCAACCTTGGGGCAGAAAATTCATATGTAGAAACCAAACTTATTCCTTATTTTGCCTACGCTTAAACACCTGATTAATGTGAGGACATTTGTGCCATGGCAGCTTTCTCAATGTCATGTAAGTGCAGCATTCTAACCAAATTACTCTGGCTTTTATTTTACTTTTCCTTTTTACTTTTTTTTTTTTAAAATTGAAATATTAATTCAGCTTTTTGGAGTGCGTTTTAATTCCAAGACACCCATTTATCAGAATATTAGCTGTTTTCTAGATAAATCTCTTGTGTCCGTTTTCCCCATTCACTCTACTTTTATCTTCATTTGTGCATTTTAAAACGTTTCTTCCCTGAAAGAGAGCATTGCACCATTATGAGATAACGTTTTATAATTTTTCCTAGCATTTATAGAACACAAATGGGTACCAAGGTACTGCTGTGGAGGCAATCTCTCTGATAATAAGCTCTCATGAGAAATGAGTTCCCTTCTGTTTTGAAGAGGGAGAAAATTACAAATATGAAGAAACTCTATAATTTGAGGAAAATGTGAAGCTGGAGGGAGTGGAGAAAATCAGTCTCAGGGTAGGGGGAAGCAGTGTAGTGTCTCTAGACTAAATATACTTCAATAGACATACTGGTGCCTCACAAATTGTGCCTCTCTGAATCCAATAAACTTTGTCAAAACAGTATTTACCATCACATTTTATCTACTTAGTTTCCCTTGTCATGTATCACAGTTGATAAGCTCATAGAAAACTGGGTTCCAGGGGACCCCTGGAGCTTCCTGAATTCCTGCCAACTTACATTGCACAGCAGGGACATGCTGACTTTATAAACTCTCTTTTATTGTTTGTTTCCTCCTGGAAATGAAAAAATATTGCCAAGTATTCAAGCAATTGGAATGTTGACTATTAGGGAATTCCCTAACTGTACCAGATTGTGAATTTTAGTAAAGAAAACTGTTTCCTGAACTTCTTTATGTTTCATATTTAAATGTTCTTTCTTTTTAAGGGCCAAGTGATGTAATTAGTGAGTTTGGTAATGACCACAGCGTAATGGCATCTCCTTCCTTAAGTGTTCCATGGGCCTATTTTCAGGAGCCTTCAGAGGAAGCTGAAGTTTTCTGGCTGATTTCTCTTAAAGCTGAAAGTTTTGACTTTTGTATGCACTTTACTACCATCATTCCAAGACAATTCTTATTTGCATTCTGCTTAAGTCTTAAATTATTTTATGGCTCTGATGTGCAACAATAAAATTCCAGGTGGAGGCGGGGAGGAAGGAACAACTTACTTCTGTGTGGTTTCTCCTCTTCAAGGAGTACTCTAGGCAAAAAATAAAGTGTTTGGTGTTTGGCTTAAGGCCCTCTCCACTCTCACCAGCTTCTGTTTCTATGCTTCCTGTATCCATTTGAAATTTGGGAGTGCTTCTGCTTGCTCTGAGCTTTCTTGATGGCACATGGTATTTGTGGCATGGAGAACACTGGCTTTTTCCCACTGGGCAAATGTGGCTCAGTAGCATATTTAATGTCTTCTGTTCTGACCTCAAGGCTCTGATCCGTGTTGCTCCCAGAAGCCAAGTGGGTTCCTTCAGCATCCTTTTGGTGCTCTACCTCTCCTGCTGAATGTGACCTGGAAGTACACTAGAGTTTAACAGCCTGCATTCCAGCTCTTGTCTCCCACACTGCATTATCTGAATCAGTAAACTGATTTCATGACTTCTTTTTTCTTTTTTAAATAGATGTAGAGTCCTTAAAGTGCTTTGGAATCTGAAAAGCTGTAATGTCAAGATTACTCTTATTATTCACCTTTGTAGCTGAGTCATACCCTCTCACTTCAGTAACAAAAGCATGTATTTTGCTACCATTATCCATGGTGACTCAGCTTAGGTAAGGCAAAATTAAGTTGGTGGGCTTATTCTGCTTTGTTTTTCTTAATAAACAAGCTGCAGCCTGAGACATCTTAAAAGAAAAAATCAGAGTGACACATTTCTGTATGAAATTATTTCGTGCCATTTGGGTTTTGGGGGGAGGGGGAGCGTTTCTGCTGCTCAACAAACTCCTGATCTTCATAATCAATGTATTTAGGGTCAGAGGCAGGTAGGTGTGTGATATAGAAAATGAGACCATTTATTAACTTGACCTGGTCTCCAGTTCCTTCCGCAGTGTCCTGTCCTTCTCAGGGAAAAGCACTGGAAATTATTATATCCATAGTAATACCAGTTCTCTGTGCAACACTTCCCTCCCATCCTCCAGGGTGCCTCTTTGACCTCTTTCATGCTATCCCCAGAAAACATTCAAGCCTTTCCAGTCATTCCAGAATTAGTTTTAAACCCTTGCAGCCTCCCAAACCTCTTCCTGGACACCAGCCCACCAGGATGTCCTTTTGGAGTCTTCCCTCTACTTCCAAGGCCAATCAGTCTGGCTGCCCAGACCTAAATCCATTCTCTTCACTTTGCTTTTATCATATTTTCTGGCATCAACCAAATCTTTTTCTTGAAAAAGAGTTGTCTCACCCTGTCTTTTAGCGTTCTAATTCTTCAGGTAGTTTTTGGCTGAGCAGCCTTGATGTATCTTTGAGATACCATGAGAATTTATGTTCCTGTTAATCAGTTACTGGTCTGCACAAAGCTTTTGTATCCATAAGGAAAGAATATTTATACTTGCTTTCTCAGTGTATTTTAAGGCTGGATTAATTAGAGTTGATCACAGTAGTAAATGCACTTTAAAGTGTTTCATAGGTAATACTCCTTTCACAGTTCTGACAATATTTTAAAACAGTTTAAAAGCCTGTTGTCAAAGGAGATTTTCTAGTAAATCCTTGATTTGTACCCTGTAGCTTTCCATCAGTATTATATTTTAAAACTGGAAGAAAAAATTTGATACTAACAGGGAGAAGAAGGAACTTTCCGAAGTTTGTGTCGCTCCTGATAGTACTTGGAAAAAGAAAACAAACCTAAGGCAGTTGGATAGAGTTCAGGGATTTCTAATTAGATATGACATGATATGATATGCGACGTGATATGATGTATGGGCAAGATTATTCTCCTTTCAAGTTCACCCTTTATTCAAACCAAACGGTGCTTCACTGATTTACTACCAGCCCTGGAATGTAGTTCTCTGCTACTGCCAGCTTGTCCCGGCAGCACAGGGAAATTTGTTGCCCTGGGGTTTGCCAGCCCAGATGGGAAGAAGGTGTTTTTGGTAAAGCAGATGTTCTGTGTCCGACTGCGGCGTCCCGGGCTCCACCACGGCTCGGCTGGACCCGGCTCCTGCACGAGGGGCTGTGCTGGGGGAACACATTACCCACCACGCTGCTCGGACTGGTGTCTCAGCCGGTCCCTGTGCGTCCAGTCCTTCCTGTGCACGGCGCAGAGGGCCCTGGTGAGGAGAATCCCAGCTGGGCTGACTGGCTGGTGCTCCCTGCACCGTTCCCTTTACGGCTCCTGAACTGCCGCCGGCTGCTTCCTGGCCCCTTCGGAACGCGGGGAACTAACTGGCACTTGCTGCTCTGTGTCCGTGGGTGACTAGAAAACAGTGATTGTAGAAGTCTTACTAAATTACCTAGTCCATCCTTCTTCAGGAAATCATTAAAAAGGATTATTAAAATATGCGGTAATAACTCGTTCCTAAAAAACTTTCAGCAAAGATTTGCACGCTTTCCCCAGGCGGTCTTAGCTATGATTTTGGTTATAGAGCTTTTAAATGGCCTGACTTCCATCTTTCTTGCTGCAGTTTAAGCCTCTGATCTCTTGGCAGTTTTCAAGTGAAGAGCTAAGTTTGCTGCAAAAAGGCGATAAATCTCCTGTCCATCAATTATCGCATCTCTGCTCTTCCCTTCTGCAGCCTGAGATCAGTTCTTTCCATCTTTCCACATACATCTTGGTTTGTACAACTCTGATGGCTCTTAATGTTCTCCTCTGGACTTTTTATATCTGGGCCTATTTTTTATTGGAAAGTGACACCCGGAACAGGACACAATGTTCCAGTTAAAGTCTGACCAGTCCCCCTCAATATTTTATTCTAAATCTCATAGTTTCTAAAATATTTTCACAGTTGAGTAATTGGAAGGCAGTACATCCTCTCCTTTACTGGCATGAATTTACCTCAGCAGAAAATCTGGCCGGAGCGTCTGTTTATCAAAGAGTGTTTGAGGCTTTTCCGCTGCTGACGGGTAGAAAATGTCACAAGAACAACAGGTTTTGTGCTATTTTTACTGGCTCAGCTGTGATCTGCAAATTAAACCGAGATGATCATCCTTCTGGGTTTGTTCCTGTGAGAACACCCACGTTCTGGTGCAGCACCGGTCGAAGTGCTCTCAAACCGCCCTGATCCATAATAGGGTAACGGCCAAGTTGGAGCCATGTCCCCTCTCTGGATGTTTGGATATGAAGCAAATGCATTTCCTTTTCCTCTAACAGACCTGGAAAACCTTTGTCAGCTGTGTAATTCCCATACTTTAAACAGGATGTCATATGTTTTACTCAACCACTTGTACAGGTCCCAATAAGATGGTGCCATTTTCCCCAGCACTCAGTTGTTGCTGACTCATCTTCAGGCTGGGCTATCAGTGAGCTCCAGATCTTCTTTTTCTGTGAGAAAATGAGTTTGTGCTGTTGATTATTCCTCCCCAAAAGCACTACTCTGTGGTTATTGTAAGTGAATGGCCTCCTGTTTAGTTCAGGTTATTCCTCGAATTCCATTTCCTTTTGGATTTCAACTCTCCAGAAGACAGTGCAGCAGCTCAACAAGTGCACATTCACAGTCTGACCAAGTAATGGAATTGAATCTGTATAAATATCACCTTCAAAATACATTCGTAACCCCTATGAAAATAATCACTAAAAATGTAATTAACCCAATTGCTTTTACTAATTCCTCACAGATGTATTTTAAGAATGAAAAAGCCCGTAGCTTAAATATATTTATTCCAAACTCATCACGTTACAACTTGAATTTGCCAAATATATTTTCAGGATTAGTTGAAGTAATTATAAAGGCATATCATAGAATGGCTTTAGTTGGAAGGGACCTTGAAGCCCATCCAGTTCCACCCTCTGCCATGGGCAGGGACATCTTCCACTATCCCAGGTTGGTCCGAGCCCCGTCCAACCTGACCCTGAACACTTCCAGGGTTGGGGCAGCCACACCTTCTCTGGGCAGCCTGTGCCAGGGCCTCCCCACCCTCACAGTAAATTATGGGGTTTTTGTGATGTCTTTTTCAGCTTTGGGCTTTTGGAGTCTTGGTTTGGTTTTGCTTCTGACATGTTTCTGCTCTCCCTTCTCTGTGTTTCTGGTCCATCAAACAAAATAACGATCCTGGGTTATGGCATTCCAGTGCCAAATGACCCGTGCCATTGTCAGTGCATCCTGCATGGCTGGAGTATTAGTGGATGTCATCTGCAGGTAGTAAACAAAGATAAGAATGGGTCAATTGTTCCATCTCCATTTGTTTGGATGTTTCTCTGGAGAAAGGAGGCGAGACATTACCCAAATGAGCAGGCAGAGCCTTCTCTGTAGCTGTGCTGTTGTGCTGGAGCTGGCGGGGCAAGGCTGGAACAAGCTGGGAATCCGGGCTGCCCTGATTTGAATCTTGACTGTGGAATTCTGGTAGAGAGAAAGAAAGGAAGGATTTGTCCTTTACAGGTTGTAATTTCTCCATAGGTTGGGCTGAGCCTTGTTTTCATAGACATGCAAGATGAAGTTGCGTGGGTGTGTTTCATCACAATAATTGGACTGTTATTGCAGCTTCTGTGTTCACAAGTACAAGTACACCTGTACTCTTTAAAATTCTCATTCCTCCATTTCTCTGCTCAGGAAAGACCAATTTCATGATTTAATGGGCACTGACATATGAAGGTGTTTTCTTAAAAGACCATTTGAAGCTTTTGGGTCTTTTGAAGCAGACATGTGGTGTTTAACAGCAAGGACAATTCCCACAAAATTACTGTTGGGGCCTCATTAAGTTTTAAATATTAGAGGTGGCCAATCAGGCACGCTCCAGGTGTTTCCTCTGCTGTAGCTAATACTGGGTTTTATTAGAAATGTGACCTTTATTTGCTTTTGAATCGTGTCCAGCAAAATGGAATTGTCACTTGTTATCAGTGAATTGGATTTTGGTTTTGGGAACAAACCATGCGTGGTCTTAGTTGTGCATAAGAGTTTCTTGTCTTCCTCTCCAAAGAGCATGGATTATGATGAGGAAAGCAGGCAAAGAAATCCCTTGCTAGAGTGAAACACCAAGGTTATATAAAAAAATTTGCCAGTTTCTTCTTATAAACTGGCGTTAGTGGAGAGGGCAAGGTCTGTCACTGAAGCATTTGTCTATGGAAAATAAATCTGCTGTCTCACTTGGACTCTCAGTCTTCTGGCAACCAGTGTGCATGGCCGGAGTATTTGGCTTCAAAAAAAACACAACAAAAGCCTACAAACCCCCCCACCCTTGTCTAGCCTAATTCCCTTGGCTTGCACAAGGGAAATTTTGTATTTAGCAAACGGAACAAGCGTGGTCCCAGCCTGCTCTGTTTGGGAGCAGCTGATAAATTGTGTCAAAACAGTCCTGTGTACTTGGAATTAAATCCTGCACATTTTTGAAGGAAACACTTGCAAATATTACCACGCTGCAGAAGTGTCTGAAACAGTTGGTGCTGGTACAACACTGGCCAGGCAGGAAGGGAATTAAAATATTTCCCCTCCACCGTCTGCTCGAGGCTTATCAGCTGTTAATGCCACACAGAAATTTGGTCTGCCTGCAGTACCCCAATCCAAACTGGAAAGATTTCCCTGCAAAAAGACTTTTCAAAGAAATCTTTCAAGAGTTTGGGCCTTAACGACGATGCTTTAATTGCAGTCAGTTCGTCTCGCCCCAAAACCTCCAATGCATCAAACTCTGCTGCCCTTCGTAATTCATAACACAGGATCAGTGGCGTTGGCACGAGTGGAAATACTCCAGGTCTGCAGTGGTCCAGACTTGGTAGTGACTTTGTATTGGAAAGTATTCAACTCCTGAGTCTAAATGAACTGGACACAGAGCATAAATTTAACTTCGTGTCCTTTAAAAGTATAGGCAAGTATTTTATGCAAATGGCCTGAGCACCGCAGGCCTCGTATCATAAATCTCAATAATTTGTTTTAGGAAACCTTAGCAAAGGAAAGAGATTACTTGGAAATGAACTGTAGAAAAGTTTACTGTAAATATAACTCAGCATAAACAAAGACTTATTTCAGTGGTTCTTGTGGGTCAAAAATGCAATTTTAGAAGTTTATTTTATGGGAGGGTTTTATTTTGTTCTTTTATGGGTTTTTTTATTACTTTTTTTCCTCTTTGTCAAAGGCAGCCAATGACTGCACTTTATCCCGCTGTGTCAACCTGTATAACTCACATGGGAAAGAAAACATGCTCCATCTTTTCCTCTGCCTTCCCATTCTGTCCAGCAAGGGATGCTCAGTCAGCATCAGGAACTAGGAATGCAATGCTCCTGTGGTGTCCCTGCCCAGGGCAGAGGGTTGGAACTATGGTCCCTTTAGGGTCCCTTTCAACCCAAACCATTCTGTGTTACCATGATTCTAATTCTGGTGGGGTTTTGTTTTTGTTTTTGTTTTTTTTTCTTTAGTGTATTTTTACAGTGATATATGTTTGTTTTGTTATCTAGATGAACCTAAATTTAGGAACCAGTGAAACCCCTATTTACAGTTTTATTTAATTGTATTTAATATGCTCACACGCTTTTGCCATGGTTAATGAAAAAGATATGACTTATTTAAACAGAAATAACTTGTTAGGCATAACATGTAGTTCCCTTAAAGCTATAATTTGATAAAGTGTGGATTTTCTTAAGTGAGTAGCTTAGTTAAATAAGTCTAAATAAACCCAGACAGTCCACTTAGGTAAGTCGAGATTGCCATGCCAGAAAAACATGACAGGGGAGAACAGATTGCTTTCCTTCGCTGAAATTTAACCTATTTATGGCACACAAGCATTAGTCTTTAAAAAAAACAACTGTTCCCACAGTGTGTGTTTGCTGATACCACACGTTCTGAGTCTGCACCTCATCAATTTGTAGGTTTAAAAAGTGAGGAAAGAAAGAAACCACGTCCTAATTTGTGTAGGTGGATGATAACACCAAAGCAAGAGGCCAGAGCAAAACTTCTCCTGGGAGGGAGAATGTGATTCTGTAATTGTTGGAGACAGCTCAGTAGAGAAATTCCACTTTTCCTGAACCTGTGTTTTGCTGCTTGAGCTGCCAGTTTGCTTCAGGATGGAAAACTGCAATGTGCAGGCACAGTATTGTTTTGTTTTGTTTTGTTTTTTTTCATTTCTCTTCAAGAAAGTAAACTGCCTGCAGGTAATGAAAGGCCATCAAATACTTTTCAAACAAGCAGCTGAAAACACGGCCACAACCAGGGAGGATTTTGAAGTAGGAGATATTAAGGTGGGAGAAGTGGAATTTTAAGCACACTCCTGAGGGAGTGAGTGGGAGAAATCCTTCTGTCTGGTGAGAGCGTGGCAGAGTGTGTGTGGATTTGGGGGGTTTATGCAAAGGCAAAGTGTGCTTTGTGCGATTCCATTTGTTCAGAAAGCTAATTTAAACCTGTCTTTTCCATCTGTGGGCTAATCAAGAACTCCATAGTAGTCAGGCACTTGGCATCTTAAACATTGTCAGGTTGTTGTTTTGTTTCATTTTCCTGTCTCAGTAACACACCTTGGAAATTGTGGATTCGAGGAGAGAATGAGAATTTTCTTTTTTTTTTTCCATCCCAAGAGAAGCGGAAAAAGCAATATTTTTTGTCAGCAAGAAAAGCAGAAGAAAAACAGGAGGATGAGAAAAATACAGAGCTTTTTATTTTGTTGGCTCCAGCATTCTGTTTCTTACCAGCAGAATATCTGCAGCTGTATTAGGGGTTGTGTAAACCCCTGATATGGCTAATAATAGGGATGGATGATCTTGGAACAACCTGGTCTAGTGGAAGGTTCCCTGCCCATGGCAGGGAGTTGGCACTGGATGAGCTTTAAGGTCCTTTCCAACACAACCCATTCTGTGGCTTCAGTAAGGAGCCTCAGTGACCCAGAGAGGCTTTTATTCCAGCACATAAAATCCTGAAATGTAGCTGATGCAGAGGATATTTATATTCTCCAAAGGAATACAGATGAGAGATTTTTCCAGAGCAAATGAAGTAAAAAGGAGGTTTGTTCATGCTCTAAATCATAGTGAAGCTAATGTCTTAATTGTGAGTCCAACTGGGAAAGAGTTGGAGCAGCTATTTCAGACCCTGTGCAGGGAATGCAGGTAATCTCAGCAGAAAAGTAGGTATTTCCTTGTCAAGCCAATCCTTCCAGCTTAGATCCTACAATTGCAGTTGGCTGTATTTTCAGGCATAGGGTTTCTTCCTTCATCCCACAGGAATGAGAACAAAGACAGATGAGAAGTGAAGGGGGAAAAAAACCCCAACAAAACAACGAAGACACTTTTCCCCAACCGGAAAAGTTTGGAGGATTCTAGAAAGCATCGTTAGTGCAGAGCTCTTTAGTTATGTTGGCCTGGGGCACTTCCATGGGCTGGGTTAAAGGCCTTACATTAGATACTTAATTTTCCATAATACTAGAAAACCTTGTGCACTTTATGAAGCACCAAATGTTAGCTTGGGATTGCCTTGGAACAACCTGGGCATCACTGGCAGCTCTAATTCCAGATATGCAGTAAGATCCATACCTATACACAGCCCTGGTTTTATTTTTCTGTGAAAATCAGGGATTTTCATTAATCCTCACTGAAAGAGGAGCTACTCTTATTCCTTCTTCAAATTTTGTTTGGGAGCGGCTAACTAAAAGTATCTAAAGAATTAATTCAAAACTGTTTGAACTTTATGCTTTTAATGTATCAGAGTACAGATGTCTTCAGGCAACCTCAATATTAAGCAGAAAATTATTGTCCTTCCAGTTAACTTGTAGCACTGGCAACAAACAGAATCACTGTTGTGGGTTTTTGTTGGGGTTTATCTGGCAGGCCAGGATGATGCATTTCTCACAGCACAGGAGATACAGTTTCAGAGAGGCAAATGGGAATCAGTCAATGGGTCAGAGAAACGCAGTTCAAAGGCCTGTAGTTCATAAAATATTTATGTGCTGTTATAAAAATAAAGTGGAAAGGGGGCTTATGTAACAAACCAAAAGAAAATGAAGAGCCAGCAGAAAACTTCCTCTCACATCCCACAACTGAACTGAACCCCTCTGTGTTTCCAGAGAAAGTGTGTCCAGCCGTGGCTTTTCCACAGCAATCCCGGGGTGTCTGCTATTTCCACATCCAGCAATTCAATCCTTTGCCATTCTATTGTTCCTGCCCTGCTGCATCACGTCCAAGCTATGCTCGCTGACACCAACTGCAGAAAACTAGTTTGCCACAGGATTTTTATTTCCTTTTTGGCTATAATAATGCAATCTGTAAGGGGAAAAGGGAGAGGAGGGAAGCAACATCAGCAAACTTACTGGATGGTTTAAGTTTGAGTGACATTCCAAAGAAAACCACCACCACCCCCAAAAGCAGAAAAAAATCTGAACTTGCAAACATTAGGAATCTGAGAGGAAATTATGTTGTCCTTTGTGGTGTCCTTTACACTCTTACTACATGCTGTTCTCCATAGATTGGATGGTTTTCAAATGTATTTGGATATTTAGATAAGTATCTCTTTGTTTTTAAAATACTGCACTCACATAACAATACCTACTATTGGTTCTGTGTCTAAAATATTATGCACTGAAAGTTCTAAAGGAAAGCATACAAAAAATAAGGAGAGGCTTCTTTTAAAGCTCTGGGTAATGTTAATAACTGGATTGAGCCCTAATGAAATCGTGATGTTCCACTCTGATTCTAATGTGGGTTTCATGGATTTTTCATCTTTCCCTTCTTATATCTCCTGTATTCTGAATACAGGGCGACAGTTGCCATTCTGACCAGAAGGGATGGCTGCAGTTTCTCTAGGTGGCCATCAGTGCTGCTTCCCTCTTGGTTAAATGGATTACATGAGAAAGATGGGAGAAACTTCATTTTCCCAAGTCAGAGCCAAAATGCGTTTTCAGCCCAGACTCTCGGCTCCCAAGGAATGCGAGCTGAGGCTTTATGGATCTTTCTCTGCTCTCCCATTCTGTTGCTGACTCCCTGGTCAGCTCCCCTGTGTTTGGATTTTGAACACGTGTACATAAGCCTGGCTTTGAGAAGCACATGCTTGACTTTAAAAAAAATAAAAGAGGTTGGTCCTGCAGTTTATCGAGCATTGCTCGTGAAAAGCTGGGCATGGAATGGACTGTTGAGGAATTTTACAGCCATACAGCCAGATTACCAGAATTCTGAGTATATTAGGTGCTGAATATTGAACAGGCCAACTGGGACAGTTAGTGAAGAACTGGTTCAGTTGCAGGGGCACATTCGCAGAACGAGTTGAAAATGTGTTTTATAGTGTGCACCCACTCCTGTGAGAAACCTGGTGGAGTGAGGCTGGGTAAGGCCAGTGCTCTGACAGTGTTTGCAAAGTTGGCCATGGCTTAAAACTGTGCACAGGGATGTAGATTTATCAGACTGCAAGGGAAGAGCTGTGCAAACAAGTTATACAGTGCTGTTACTAACAGGAAAATAGAGATAAGGATTTTGTTACTGCGTGAGCTGACAGGCTCCCTGGTGGGTTCACAGCTTCCTCTGGGCTCCTTCCCTCCCGTGTGACCCGTGAGGGCTACACCGAGCAGCCAGATTTGTGCAGGGGGTGGCGAAGTCTGGTGCAGACAGAGCTGAGCAGCTGTGGTGTTGATATCCAGCGGTTCCATTCGCTTGTTCCCGGCCCCCCAAACACAGACAGCTCTGCGGTGTTGTCACCACTCGTCAGCTCTGGGCTGTGGTGCAGTCACAGCCCAGGCAATGTAGCACAACATCAGCAAATCGCTGTGCTGCTGATTTTCCCCTCCTTTAACCCTCCTGGCTCCTGAAGAGGAAAGAAATATTTATTCTTCTTGTTCAAGACAGATGTGAAGCCTGATTCTTATCTCTTCTTCTCTCTTTTCCCTTTACAATCCCCACAATTCCCAAACTTCTCTCCTCAAGCAGAGACAATGTTGAAAATAACAAGACCCGAAATGATGATGCTTCTTTGTTTGGCATCACAGCATTTTGCTCATTTTGGTGTTATTGCCACAATTATTAACCACTGAAATCCATAATTTCACAACCTTGCCAGGACATAAGTGGTTTGGGAGCCAGAAATGATTTGCCACTGATGGAGTAACATTTCACAGAGGTAATTGCCCTTCAGAAGAGTAGCTGGGTTATGATCTCGCTGTTGTCTTTTCCGGCTAATGCTTGGCTCCCACCAAAAACCCTGAGGGTAGAGAGCAAATGTGTGGGAGCTGCTCTTCTGTGATGATGATAATTTTGGTTTGGCACCTGTGAGAAAACAGAGTATGCCTTTTTCATCTTGAAGCATCAGGTCTTTTTTTTTAAGAGGGAGTTTCATATTGCAGATTGGGATTCAGTGGCCTTTTGTTAGTTGCTGTAACTTGTATTGATTTCATGGAGATTTAGGGACATGTTTTTGAGGATCCCTATTTGTGTCTTTTGCTGTAAAAGTTTAGACTGGTTTCTAAAATTCTTGTGGAAATGCACTTAAGCATCAGTTCAAGAACAGGTAGTTGTTTAAATCCATCCCATTCAAGAAAGCTCTTCTTGGTCTCCAAGGAATTTAAGCAGGTGTGGAAGGTCTGTCCACACAAAGGGATCTTCTCAGGGGATCTTGTTTTATCTATTTAATGAAACAAACACTTTGATAAATGGTCAATATGTTTCCTTTTCTCCTGAACAACTAACGTTTCTGAAAGAATTACTACTTCTACCTTTTATTTTTCATTTTTAATGTATGATTTTCAAGGGGATATCTCTCCTTAAATCACTTATCATAGGGTATGTGTTACGAATATCACTCTATTAAATAAATGTTTTCAGACAGGGGGGAGAAAGCCCCACAGAGGGTAGGCATTTAATGCTGTACCTGAGTTCCATGAATGTGCTAGGAATTAACTGTTGGATATGCTGGATGTACACTGCCGAAACTTTGTCTGTGTCCCATTTACACCTCGCTTATTGTTATCCAGCTCACTCCAGTACGTGAGTCATTTTGTCTGGGATGTAAATCACCTGCTAACATCTTAAATAAGACATAGCTTCATTAATATATTAACATTTTATAGCAAATATTTTATGTATGCTTTGTCTGCTTTTAGACATAATTGCTAGACGTTCGCTGTGTGCGGTTTCTAGATCTTTGTTGGACCAACAAGGATAATGCACCTGTTTCCATTCCCCTCCTGTGTTATGCTCCATTTTATTCCCAGGGATATTGCTCTGTCTTCTCAGTTCCTGTTAGGCTTTTGGGCACTCCTGCAATGCAAACAGTAGAGCAAGATGTGAGTGAGGAGCAGTATAAATGAGAAATTACCGGTCGTTAGGAGGGATTAGGGAGTGCAGCAGCAACATCCAAGAGAGCGCTACTTGTTTTGCTAAGCCGGATTTAGGAGGGAAATAAAGAAGCGTTTCTCCAAATCACTTTATTACTTGTTGCAGTGTGGCCCAGAAGCAGCTGGGCTCTTAACCTGTGTCCTGTGTTAGCTGCAGTTTGTGCCTTCTGTGGGGTAGGAGGCTGAGGGCAAGGCAGAAGTGTAGCAGGGTGGTGCCTGTGCCACGGCATCCCACAACCCCCAGATGTGACGTGGAGGATTTTCCAGTCTCATCACACTCCTCCTCCACAGAGCAGCCTTACATTTCTGCCAGCCTTTGCCCAATTTGAGCAGGGTGCCAAGATAGCAACTCACACCCACTTGGTGCAGGGGCAGAAACCTCCCTGGGAGGTACCACAGAGCTTCATGAAGTGCCCTTAGTGACAGGGCAAGAGGGAGCGGCCTCAAGTTGCACCAGGGGAGGTTTAGGTTGAGTATTAGGGAAAATTTCTTCACCAAAAAGGGCTGTCGAGCTCTGGAACACCTGCAGCTCAAGTCACCACCCCTGAGGGATCTAAAGGACTTGTAGATGTGACACTTCTGTGGAATTGGCATCGTTAGGTCAATGGTTGGACTTGATCTTAAAGGTCTTTTCCAGCCATGGGTCACATTGAGCTGAAGCTGCTTTGTTCCTTTTGAGTTCCAACATATGGAGCTTTCTCAAAAGAAACAAACTGACAACCTCAGCATTTGAGAATACGTAGGGAAGGAGTTCTATTTGTCTTCATACTTTTATTGCTTTAAGAAAATCCCTAAAGTAAGAGGATCATCCTGCTTTGAATAGAGACATTTTGCTTTCCTTTTTAATGCCGTACTAGACAGGATGTGATATCTCAGATGGGGTAGTTAAAAATTGTCACAGAACTGCCTGACAGCCCTGAAACACTGCTCCCCACTCCTTCTCCCTGTGCTACAACAGCACACCTACATGCACTCAGATAGTAGCAGTGAAAGCAGTTCATTTCCGTGTGGGATCTCCCCTGTGAATAAACAAAGATGTTCCATTTCCCCGTGTTGTCAATCAGGAACCTGTCGTCTGGGGCCCAAGTGAATACAGTACTTCATTACCTTAATCCATTATTTCTTTGGGAGCTGCACACAGTGCTTTTGTCTGACCAAAAATGGATTTGCATGTTCTGGTCAGTTCTGAAAAATGGATTTTGATGCAGTATTTCTCAGGTGAATTGGGAAGGAGAAAAGAAAAACCAGTAGCCAGCAATATGTGACAGAATTAATACATAACTGCTGGTAATCATTGTAAATAAGTAGGTGCCTGTAAATGTTGTGTTTTTACAAATCCAGTTACAAACTGGTTTTAGCATCAAGGTGAGAGTCCTTTGCATCCTGCCCATAGTTTTTATCGGGACTAAAAAGCCCACTGTGTCGTGGGGCAGACATAGTGCCATCCCTGCTCAAAGAGGTGAACAACACCCAGAGACAAAGAAACTGATATCAAAGGGTCAGAAGGATGAAAGAATTAGAAATCATTTGGGATGCTCAGGCTAAAAACTCTGCTGAGCAGGGGAGACAGCGTCTCCTGGCTTCCAGCCCTCCCTGCCTTTCCAGTCAAGGTTATTCCCATTGCTGATGATTCAGTGCCGCTGCTGGTACCAGTAAATGTCAGCCCAAAAAACCAGAGGTGTTGTTGAAAAGTCAAAATGCATTTTTTTCAATCAGTCCACACGAAGCTGTCCTTCATGTTATCTGGGCTGCAGATTTTCTTGGCAAAGCTCTATCCCATTGCTCCAGAGGGTGTCCTGCTCTCTTGGATTGCTGTGGGATACCCAGGGTTTGAAGGAAGAGATAATAATTTCCTTTTGATGCACCTGTACATGTTTTACAATAATGTTATATGATAGGCTGCAATACGTTGAACAGATGGAATAGCAAAATCGAGGTGAACAGAAATAATAATCCAAGCATATTTCTTAATTAATCAGCATTCCCAATGAACCTCCACACTTGAAAAGGAGTTTCATGCATTAATTCATAGAATTAATTAATAGAATTAATTTTGACAGGGAGCAAAAATTTATCCAGAAGAGTATTCAATTGAAATTGATGGAATTATTGCTTTATTTAAATAGGTACATATTGATTAAGGGGACCAGAATCTGTTCTGTAATAGGTTCTTGGAGACAGCTGAGCTTCAGACATCTCACAGAGCAGGATAATAGGAATATTATAAATACTAAAGAGGGATTGTGGCCCTTGACACTTGATTATCATACTCTCACAATAATAATGTATCTCTAATTTTAAATTGGTGCCTTTAAGATTAATCTAAGGTTTCAAAAGAGACTTAATGGCTATGATACACTTCAGCTCAATAAAGCGATGGAACTGCGACATTCTATAATGTCACACTCAGAAATGGTGAGTTTATGTAGTTACTCAATGGTTAATAAGAAATTACAGCTGTCACAAAGTTTGCATGCCGTGTGAAGGTATCTAAAACACCTGAGGTGTCTCTGAAGCACCACATAATCCTCTTTTTTTCCAATGTCATAGTGTTCTTTAATTATAAAGCAATTACCTCTCTCAAGTGGTGCCATATAAACCATGATGTGGCAGTTGTTAAGCTGTATTTTCGTGGTATCATTCTGTCCTCCGTCATCCTTGTTGTCGATTCAAGGTCATTTTCCAGCATGTAGGTTGATACAGGCTCCAAGTGCTGGATGTATGAATAATACATAAGGGCAGCATTAATTCAGAAATGGTGCTAAATGGCCAAAGTGAGGACTTTAATTAAAGGCAATAACTGTTTGGCTGCTACCTCAAGGGCTGCCATCAAGTATGTCACTTTTATGAGATGTGTCTTCCTATGAAAGGTAGTCATATAATGGATATCTTTCACGTCCCTGGGGTGCAGTCGCTGAATAAATTCTTCCTAGATAAAGGTGAAATAATTTTCCTACAAACTGTCACAGAACTAGGAGTTTCAGCTGAAAAATATTCCACACATGTGCCAGACAGGCTTTTTTATTTATTTTTCTTTTTTGTCCTGTAACAATGCCTGTGTTATTAGTGTTATTACCAGTTAATGTATTCTTTTAGGCAGAATGAGGCAGGTCGAGGTTTGCCCTGCCTGCCCTTTGCAAACCAGGATGTGTTTATGTCCCTGCCCCAGCAGCTTTTCCTGAGCTCCAGGGATAGTGCATTTCTTTCCCTTGTGACATGGTGATTAGGTGTGATATCCCACGGGATCTGTTGCTGCAGAGAGCCCAGAATTCGGTGGCGAGCTTTGGATTCGCGTTGGCATGTGCAGCGTTTTGTCACGTTGTTTCCTTTGTGTCTCCCTCACATGTAGACATGAAACCGCAATGCCAACTATGCAATCACACATTTCCCCCCCTGGTTCTACATGAGTAACACCCAGTGATAAAGCTGGAAGTTGTGCTCTGTTTCCACAGCTGCAGAGAAAACAATAGCTGCACATCCACATGTGCATTCCAGCTGCTGCCGGCTCCCACATTCTCCTTATCCTTTCAGTCCTCCCATTCCAGCAGATAAATTGCCTCAGTGACAGGCAAGGTTGGTAGCGGATAAGCTGCCAGTTTAGTCATGTTTTGTAGAAAATCAGAGTTAATGTATCAAAATACTGATTACAGCTTAATTTGCAGGGTTATTCAAAGTTGAAACTTCCGCTTGAGTTTTATTATATGATTTTTCTCTTTCCTGGCACTGAACACCCTTTGGAACCAGGGAGAACAACCTCGGGGCCACACAGATGAAGTGTCTGTTCCTTTTCCCTCCCAGCTTGGTCCCATGGTCACATATTTTTCCTTTAACGCTCACAACTCTGGGCACAACATTTTCTTTCCCCCTCTTCACCGGGCTCTGCCTCCCTCCTGGGATACCAACTGTGTCCATGGGAGCTGGGAAGGTGAAAGAGAGGAGAGCTGGTGTGTATATCCATGAGATGCAAAACTGGAGATATAGATATAAAACTGGAGCCATGAATAACAACAGTTTCTCTCTTAGTTTACCAGTTTCTAAACATTTCTAGGTGCTGGATGATAAAAACCCCTCTAAGGCAGCATAAGCGATATCAGGGTGTAAGGACATGATTTGAATGACCAAATGTCAGGGCTGGTGAGAGATCAGAATTTCCAGATGAGCTTGAGTTAATGCATCGAAATCCAAATGGCATCTGGTTAACCAAGGATACCTCAGCTCCTCTAGGTCCTTGGGAAAAGGTTGTTGGAACAAAACTGGTGACATTATTAGTCCACAGGTAAATTGCTACTTTATTTTTCTTTTCCTGAATTTGATGGAAGAGCCTTAACTGATTTAAAAACACCAAAAAACCCTACCACCACTATTTAAAACCCTGAAAGTAGGGCAAGATACAGAATCTTCCAAATGACATGTTTGCAATTGCACTGCCAGAGTGATAAAACAGTGAATAACCTGAGTTAGGGTTTTTCTGTAAATACTTGATTTAGAAGTGGGTATTTTTCCACTCTGATTTATAAGCCCGTAAAAATTCAAGGAATACAGCTGAGGATGAAATGAATGTGTGTGTATGTCTGAGTGAGCACCTCAGGTTTGATTTATGTGAGACACAGTGAAAGTCTGTGAAGGTTTGGAGTTTCCATTTAGTCTTTAATGTTGCATTTCCTTCTCTGATCCATCTGTGCCAATAACCCACCTTCTCCCCAAAATCTTGGAGTTACAAGCCAGAAGATAAAAACAGTTAAATGATAGATTAAATACAGAAAATTTTATTTCTCTGGCATACATTTAACATTGACAGAAGACTTGAGCAGAGGAAACGTTCCAAGGGGCATGTTTGGATTCGCCTGGGAGATCTTCCTCTGAAAGTCACATACCTATCATCTCCCAGAAGTACCTCCCTAGCTGCAGTACCACTTGCACATATCAATAAAAGCATTTCATATCTAATTCAAACCACTGCGACAATATTTGAGACACTCAGAATATCTTACCCACAAGTCCAGGCGGGTAGAAGAACAGGCAGCGTAAGGCAATACATCCTTCCTGCCCTTAATTTCTGTTGTTCACCAAAAGGGTACATTTTGTGACAGTGTAGAAAGCGTTTCCTTCACTCCTGTGTGTTGCTCAGAGTTCTAAGCAGGACAAAATACTGCTCAGCTGACTTGAGAGTTACTGCCATACCTGTAACATCCCTCACGTTGATGCACCTCATTTGAACCAGCTCTACCCTCTGCCCCACTGTCTCCTGGATCAACCCACCTCTTTCCCAGCTTTGCTCTTATTGTAGTTTAAAAATCCTTAGCGTATTCCATGTAAAACATCTTGTTTTTATGGCAGACATTTCTAATGCAGAATCATTTTCGTGTGATCCTGTCGTGTTGGTCCATGTCCAACATGTCCATGATCAGGAGCTTTGCATCCCTCTGCCCTGCTCTTCACCAGCCTGGTTGGAAGGCTGAAAGCAGAAGAGCTCCTCAACAGCTTCTGCTTTGCTCAAAACAGCTTTGAGGTGAACAAGAGTGAGCGCTTTTTTTATTTCAAGTATTCTTTTCTGAATCCTGGGCTGGAGTTTATTATTTTAAACACTGAGATTTTTTTTAACATATCCTGAACTAAGCAAGCATAAGAAAAATACATTTTCCATATGCCCTAGCTGGAGCAGTGCTAGCAAAAGCTATTGAAATTAGAAACTTCCAGCTGAGCTTCTTTGTGAATCTTCAGTGAGCCTTAGAGGAATCTTAATTTGAAGACAATTAATGCAGTATTTGAACACTGTAATGCCTTGAAATCAGTAGTGTTGTACATGCACATTACAGAATTAGAAACATCCCAGCTTCTTCCTCAGTGCAGAACCCACCCTGAAGTTCAGAAAACCCCTGTTGGAAAGGGGTATCATGAGCTCACGCTCAGGATGGAGGATTTATTTGCTTATTTATTTATTTTAAGAAACCTCTGACACGTTTCTCCTGGCACCCAAGAGGCAGAGGACCTATGAAGTCATCAGGATGCTCCCTCTTGGGAGGCTGTTGCTTTCAAGTTTCCACTACAAACAAGTAAACAGCGTGGTGTGTCCCTCAGCCAGCGCCGAGCAGCTGCCCCGGCGGGGGTTTTACTGCAAACATCTGAGCACAACCACAGCAGCACAGTGAAAACAGGAGGGGAAACTGCACCCAGGCATCCCCATGTAGTGAGGAGAAATTCATTTTCAATGTGCATCGTATCAGCCGAACATTTTGCATAGATTTTACTTCATTCCTTGTTCAGCAAATTTCGGATTTGAAGGTATCCGATGGAGACTTGGAGGGGTAGGGAGAAGGGAGAGCACGGGACGTGCATAGAAAGTGTTCCCAAGTCTTGAACCCCCGCTCTTTATACAAACTATTATCGCTTTATTACCCGTATGTAAATAGTGCCCACAAAGGTTGAAGTCTAAAAACCAATGAAATTAGATCCTCTGGCCCATCAGCATTTTCTTCTATTTGACTGGTTGCTAGTGTTGAAATTATAATAATGAATTCCAGGCTATTCATAGCCCTAACTTGCTTTTTGCATTTGGGATTAAATTCAACCAATTTATTCTAAGGAATTAGCTAAACTTGTGGGAGAAAGTGATGAAATCTATAGGATGTATCTCAGACGTTTTATGGCAGTTGTGAGATTGTGACTTCTCTTCCAGAGAACTCCCCCCAAATCAGCATCTGCCTCTTATTCCCTTTATGTTTTGCCTTGCTCGGGTTTTTTTCCTCATGCAGAGTCTAAATACAATTTCAAAATAGTCGTGTTGAGACACTTTTCCTATTGCTATTAATGCCATTTGCTTCCATATCATCACTGCCTTTTGCTCAGATTGCTTTTCTTTCCCAGGAGTGCTCTGCAAGTCCCTTGAAAATGAAATACTTTCACTGAAAAGTAATATTGGCACATAATGGATCAATTAGGAAGGCATGTGGCACAGAAAGTGAACAAATCTTAACCATTTTTGCAACATTCTGATAATCAGGTTGATGTTTCTTTGAAGCGTTTCTGCACTTGAAATATTTTGACTTAAACCTGATTGTTTTGCAGATCCCTTTTTTGCAGGTGTGAGTATAAAAAATTGCATGTCTATTTGTCTGTGCGCCTATAGGTGTATTCAGAAGCACAGCTGTGCCAAAAATAGCACCCAGGCACACACACATATGGGAAACACACTGGAGTCTCATGCAAGAAGGCAGCAGCAGAGAATATATGTGCATGTATATTTATATATGTGCATTGTTGCCAGCAGATTGAATAACTGAGGGAACCCCTGAAACAAGATGCAGTGCTGAATGCCCGTGTGACTGAGGCGGACTCTTGA
The DNA here is from genome assembly GCA_013397135.1 of Pachyramphus minor. Lineage (NCBI taxonomy): Eukaryota > Metazoa > Chordata > Aves > Passeriformes > Tyrannidae > Pachyramphus > Pachyramphus minor. The sequence continues at coordinate 168,233 of VYXB01008625.1, read as the reverse complement.
TATTTTTTGGTTCAGTATTTCGCAGCTTAACAGTGTAGGAATTTCATGCTTGGATCTCTAGTTGAAAAGCCCTTCCCTGGGGAATCTGCGTGGTGTTTTAGGAATTCTTTATGGGAATTAACTTGGTGTGACTCTCATGCTTTCATATGTAGGTATTGTCAAGAGACGAACTGGTTTGCAGTGCGTCACAGATTCTGTTGCCTACTCCCCCCAGGCTCAGCTTCTGTGTAGAGAAGTGTCACTGCAACATCCCCTTAGAGAAAAATCGTGACTTGCAGCAAAATTAGCTAATCAGGAGAGAAAGTGCCCCACTGGAATTAGGGGCTGATCTTGAGATCTAGGTGGATGTCCGTGTTAAGAAAGCAGAAGCTCCTTACTAAAATAGCGAGGACTCTTCCAGCTGCATCAAAAAATGGGAATTTACTGAAAGGATTTAACAAGGCGGAGGAAAGAGAGAAGGGGAAGGAAATGAAATGCCTTGGGAACAAAGTTCCCTGGGGACTGTCAAACATGGAATGAACTGAACTGCATGGTTTCCTGATGGGAGTTTACCTGTTTTTTAAGAGGAGAATATTACAGCTGAATCATGGGAAGGATGTGGCTATTTGTGTGTGCGTGATATTTCTTTTTAAAAAGCCAAGTGTAGGTGCCAGAAACCCATAATTTTGAGAGTGTGCTTTAACTGCACTGCAGTATCTCCTGTGTCAGCACCAGCTGTGAGTCTGGGGACAATTGGGTGGCCGGGCTCCAGGTCCCCAGACTGGTCCCGGAGACAATGCTCTGAAAAGGGGCCAGGGAGGCAAAGCAAAGCAGCAGCGTTGCAGCACGTTTGGTCCAGTGCAACACCCAAAGCTTCTGCAATGAATTAGTTAGGCCAGAGCTTCTGGTTCCATGGAGATTAGTTCAAGAATTAAGTGGGAGTTACACAATTCCTACAGACTGCCAGGCACTAAAGACAGCTATGGCGCCTTCTAAGATCTTGGCCAGGAAACCATTGTGTAAAAGCAGGATTTAAGTTATTTATGGACAGGCAAAGCCTAATGTTTTTAATTTTCTAGATAGCTCAGGAGGCCAATCAGATTGGCAACCCCAGCAGAATGTGTCAGGAAGTCCCAACTCCTGCTACCAGAAATGAATTGAAAGTGGTTTTGGGGAAGATTCGCAGTATTGGTCGACCTGGCTGTTCCATTTGTGCCTGAGAATTTAATCTATTTTCACACTCAGGGAGAAGTTGCCTTTGGTTTACAATCTGCTGTTACATTCTATTTTTTAGTGTTGAACTGATAGAAACATATTTGTCCTGGATTTTTGATACTTATTGCTGCCCATGCCAGGTTCCTTTTCTAATCATATGGAGGCCATATGTATTCTTTACACATAGACTGTGCTGCACTGCGGAATTTATTATCCCATCCTGTAAATATACTGCTCTTACATGCTCAAAGTCCAGCATTTTTATGTGCTGTAGATGTGTTTACCGCTGGCAAGTTACGAGGCATTGTAAAAACAGTATTTATCCACATAATTTTCTATAATCGTTGCTAAATGGAGACATGTGAAAGCTTTCTGTGGAGGAAAACAGAGTACCTGTAAATACCTGTGCTCCTGTATTTGTTGGTATTTTGACTAGCTCAGTTCATGGAAGGAAATGTTTCACCCAGCAGTGAGGCAAGGACAGAAGATGACTGCTGAAGAAGAGATCCAGTGCTTGAATTGTCACTTCCTTTTGAGTGATCACTCAGAAACCTCTTTCCTTGAGTTTTGGCCAGGGTGTTACTCAGGAACTAAACGCAAAGTCGTAGCCCGTGGGCACAGTGCACGATGGATGAGCAGAGGTCAGACCCTGGGGCTCAGTGCTGCATGTGCCCTGAGAGCTGGTCCTGAGCTGGTGCTGTAGTGCTTGGTCTGCTTCCCAGGGTTGCTATTGGTGTAAGGGATGCCATGGAGGTCTGGGAGTCTCACTGATGGCTTTAAGACAGTTGTGCCCAAATAATAGTTCAGAGGCAGCGCGGCGCCTCTGAGGTCTCTTGACATTGCCCACAGCTACAAGGAAATAAAGGCAGTAAAAATGAGGCTGGCAGGGAGAGTGACATTTCTCGGTTGGTGGTGTTCCCCTCTGGCCAAAGGAGGTGGGGTGAAGCAAACCAGATGCCACTGTCTTATTTCAGCAGATTTGATAGTATGACTGAGCTGGTTTTTGGTGTACAAGCTGTGAAATATTCCCAGAGAAGGTTGCTGCATGCATAGGCATCTATTCTCTTATGATTGTGGACACGTGGGTGTCCACACACCTGAGCGTTTTCCTCCACCGCCCCACCTGATGCCTGTCTCCTCCTGCCTCCAGGTACCAGATCCACACGGGCCTCCAGCACTCCATCATCCGGCCGACGCAGCCCAACTGCTTACCTCTGGATAACGTCACGCTACCTCAGAAGCTGAAGGAGGTCGGGTACTCAACGCACATGGTGGGCAAGTGGCACCTGGGCTTTTACCGCCGGGAGTGCATGCCCACGCAGAGGGGCTTCGACTCCTTCTTTGGCTCCCTGCTGGGCAGCGGCGACTACTACACGCACTTCAAATGCGACAGCCCCGGCATCTGCGGCTACGACCTGTACGAGAACGACAACGCCGCGTGGGACCACGACACCGGCATCTACTCGACGCAGATGTACACGCAGAAAGTGCAGCAGATCCTGGCCTCTCACGACCCCGGGAAGCCCATCTTCCTATACATCGCTTACCAAGCTGTCCATTCGCCCCTTCAGGCGCCGGGCAGGTATTTTGAGCATTACCGGTCGATAAACAACATCAACAGGCGGAGGTACGCGGCGATGCTGGCCTGTCTGGACGAAGCCATCAACAACGTGACCCTTGCTCTGAAGGAGTATGGGTACTATGAAAATAGCATTATCATATATTCCTCGGATAATGGTGGGCAGCCAATGGCCGGAGGAAGCAACTGGCCTCTCCGAGGGAGCAAAGGGACCTATTGGGAAGGAGGTATCCGCGCTGTTGGTTTTGTCCATAGCCCCCTTCTGAAAAACAAAGGGTCTGTGTGTAAGGAGCTGGTGCACATCACGGACTGGTTCCCCACCTTGATCACGCTGGCGGAAGGGCAGATCGATGAAGACATCCAGCTGGACGGGTATGACATCTGGGAAACCATCAGCGAAGGCAGGCGCTCTCCGCGGGTGGACATCCTGCACAACATCGACCCCATTTACACCAAAGCCAAAAACGGTTCCTGGGCCGCTGGCTACGGGATCTGGAACACCGCCATCCAATCCGCCATCAGAGTGAACCACTGGAAACTGCTGACGGGAAACCCGGGATACAGCGACTGGGTGCCTCCGCAGGCCTTCAGCAACGCGGGCCCCAACCGCTGGCACAACGAGCGCGTCTCCTGGTCCGCCGGGAAAACCGTGTGGCTCTTCAACATCACCGCCGACCCCTACGAGCGGGTGGACCTGTCCGCCAGGTACCCAGACGTGGTGAAGCAGCTCTTGCGGAGGCTCTCGCAGTTCAACAAGACCGCGGTTCCCGTCCGGTACCCGCCGAAGGACCCTCGGAGCAACCCCAAGCTGAACGGAGGAGTCTGGGGGCCGTGGTTTAAGGAGGACGAGAAGAAAAAGAAGTCAGATAAAAGTAAAGGTGCGAGTAAGCAGAAGAAGAGCAAGAACAAGAAAAAAGCAAACAGGAAAAAGGGGCAGTCGTTCCCTTGCCGGTCACGTCTTGCTGGTGGGTAGACTCTGAGCACCCTCTTTGGCTGAGTCTGAGTCGGCTTGGACCAACCATCTTGAACTTCTGATGGAATAGACTAAAAATACCAGTTCTGCACTATGGATGAAAGTTGTCATCTTTGACTTTTTTTCTCTGATTTCACCAGCACAAGGTATCTCAACACTCGGAGTGTCCACGTGACAGACTTTCTCCTCCACAGGATGAATGGTCCTCACCCATCACAGCCACATTCCAGACAGCAACAGCGATAACACCTCATTTCAGGAAACTCAGCTTTGATGGACAAATGGTGCTTCCTTGCCTTAGTTAATAGGAATCTTTGGAGAGGATGGAGATGTTAATTAATGGCAGATGTTCTCAAAATGACAGGTGATTCAGAAGGAGAAAGGAAAAACAAAACCTGAGAACCTCTGTGAGTCAGTAAGTGTTAGTCAGCAACCTATGGCATTTTTTGACACAACACAGCAAAATTACGAAGCTATCAGGGTAACTTCTTAGAGGTGCTGGGAAGGGGGGCATGATAGGAGGAAAGCTGCTTTGAGTTAGATTTTGTCTGTCTGAAATAAATCTGAAATATTTTTAACATTTCCTAGATGTGCTAAGCTCCCCCCATTTGCAGTAAAACACATGACCAGCTAGCACACATCAGATATAATTTATTATAGGAGTAGACAAAAACACATCGCCAAAGTGAATGTACTATTTAAATACTTTAACATAACTATACAACAGTATGTAAAAGACATAATTTATTTTACAGCACAATCCTTATTTCTCTCCCGTTAAAACTTCCTGGCTGATGCAAAGTACCCCTTTGGGTGCCAGGGTTCTTTGGGGGCTTTTAACTTTGCTTTTTTTAACTTTGATTTCCACCCTGTCATTCAGAGTTTTATTTAACAGATCCATATTCTCAGAGTACTGTAAACCAAGGAAATACTGTATACACTGCTAGGATGAGGAAGGAGAACGATTCAGGTGCGTCATTGCATTGTGTATTTGCCTCTAGTGGTTTTGAATGTAGCAAAGGGTTTATTTAATTTAGGAGTCATGTGAATACTGTTCAGTTGCTGTACAGAAGCTAGGCCATCTTGCTGTTCGGGGAGAAAATTCTACTTTAAACCTTTTATTTATGTACCTATTAAAATAGTTTATTTTTATGGCATTCATAAAAGTAGTCTGCCTCTTTTTTGCATCCAAGATGGCAATTCTGGCCTAATTTATTTTAAACAAACTCGAGTGAGATTTTTTTATTACTATTATTTTTGGTGCAGGAATGTTTTATGACATTTTGCTTCTGAAACAGAATTTCCTCCTCCAGTGTGTTTATCATTTGAGACATGCTCCAAGCTTTGCCCTTTTCCAAGGTGTCTGCACGGATGATGGATGCACAGACTGGCTGCAGTTCTTAGTGATCTGGGGTAATTGATACAATACATACACACATATGAGTTTCAAGATGAATTATGTTAAGTAAAATTGATGGTTCCTTTGTTGCATAGCTAGAACATGTTTTGGTAGAATTTCAAATAAGCCTGCTTTTCAACTTGACTCAGAAATCACATTTGTATTGATGGATTACAGTTGAAACATTCCCAGAATCAGTGCATGCAGAAATCTGACTGATGTCCAGCACTCCAACACCTCCTGACCTTCTTAAAAGGGAACTAACTGCAGATATGTTCTGCCAAACCCCAGCAAATTGCATATTTTCAGCTGTAAAGCAGCATAAAGCTGTCATTATAAAAAACATAGAAACAGGTCAGTCAGATTTTGGAGTTACTTCTGTAATGACTATACTGGGGAGAACACAGAAATGGATTTCTTGAATAGTTACATACAAATAATGATCATAAAGGGATGAAGTCTATCTGACTTTTTAATATTGTCACTTATTTTCCATACTGTGTGGCCCTTAAGAAGATGAATTAATTTCTTAGAAATGTGTCTAGCTTTACTTCGGATCCAGACTATTCAGTGAGTAATCAGGAACTCAGATGTTCTCTAATTTCTCACTTTTTTTTTTATGTGCCAGTGTTGTCCTTAAAAGAAATGAGAATAATGTCTTGAGATATTATACCGGAAAATGTGATGTATAAAATTCATGCCTGTGAGAAAATGCACTTCGTTTTCCAAGGTCATTTTAAAAAGACCAAAATTAGGTGTGTAAGCTAAGCTATATATAGAGGTGGACTAAGATATTTTAATTTATTTTGGCACAATAGCAACCAGGCAGTGTGATAAAGTGTTACCCTCATAGAATCAATTGTTGCCCTTTCCCGTGGAAGTTTTATGGTGACTTTGGCTTTTGTTGGACCAAAGCAACCAGAGAGCATTATTCTCTGACAGTATTTTATTCTATAATTATTTATATCTGTTCTCTCTCAGGCAAAATGGGAGTCCTTGAAAGTAACCGGTGCAAGGCAGAACAGTGGATCAGTTCTCTGTGTGTTAAATAAATGTGCCACAAGAGTAAGTGTTTGTAGAGTATGTAAGAGGAGTACATTCCCCTTGAATTTGATACTTTGATGCAGTATAGGGCAAAAGTTGGGTTTAGAGTGGGCTAGAAAATACCCACGGTTTGGAAGCTTTCCTGAATATTTTGCTGAAAAGCTCCTGATGTAAAAAATGCTATGTCCGCTCTTGGTTTTTTCACTGCCGCAATACAGAGGTCTCCAGTTTTTGGTGATGCCGTGTAGCTCTCAAACCTGCCTTTTTGTTGACAGAGCTGTAAGTAGCTCCTACACTCTCACAGCAGGATTCCCTGGGTTATTTATGGCTGCGCATGTGTTACGTGCCCAACCTCAGGGAAGGTTCGATAGGTAAACACCGGAAAAGAGATCTCAAAAAAGACTGGAGGCGGGAGCAAAGCGGGGAGGGTTTACTGATGATTTTGAAGTTGTGTCAAGCCTTCTCCACATGCCCTCTGGGCATGGTCAGATGCTGACTCTGATCCTGTCTTAGTGACAGCCACACCTTCCCGAGGACCAGCCTGAGCAGGGAGACAATATTTCTTCCTTGTTTTTTATAGGTTTTCTCAATTTTATTTTAAAGCTCTTCTCCATTAATTTCCTAATGGTAAGATAATTTTATCATCAGCAGCTACTTCTTAAATTTTGTTATCACCAACTTTGTTATTATTGTTACTATTGTTATTATTATTATTATTGCTGCGTGGTTGTTATTATTTAGTTTGACATAAAGATGGAGGCAAAGCACTCTCCTGTCTGAACACCAGCGGAAAGCAGTGGCAGGAGTGGTGAGTAAATCAGAACTGGCAGTTTTTGTGTGGGTCATGCTGTGAGATATGAGGGAATGTCCATTTAGTTGTGAAGCTCAGTCATGGAATACGAGTTACCCTAACTGATGGAATTAATAGAGTCTGAGACATCCCAAAGGTTCCTCTACTTGCTGGGGACATGAGGCTTTTTGGAAAGAGGCCATTAAATCTAACAACTTTCTGTTTCCTGCTGGAAGTAATGGGCACTGATTGGATTTCAAGCCAATGGCAGGGGAACTCACATTTCTATCCATGCAGGATTCTGCATAATGGGTTATCCATGATGCTGTCTAGACAACATTGAAACTTGGGGTTTTTTTGTGGTCACACTGCACAGAATAAGTTGCTTTTTCTTTTTCTCTGTTTCACGTGCTGCACGTTCAGCAACGACCACTGACGCTCTTACCCAGCCACCCCCACTGGGGTGCCCCGGGGGGTTTAGGGGAAGGTTGGTTGATTCATGCTGGGTGGGAGAAACCACAAAATTCTCAGGGGGTTCAATACCAGATTTTTACTTGCGAACTTCAGAACGTTAAGGTAAAATAAGGCACTTGGCAAATTTTAAAACAATGTCCAGACAAAGCATTCACAAACTTCACAACTTTACACTTCACAAACTTTAACTTACCCGGACAGAGCAAGGCATGCACTAAGACATTTTTACTCTGGCTTACAATATATTTATATATCTGCCATTTTAGGGCAGGCCACGGGTCAGGCCACCATTTAGGGTCATTCATGGGCTCACTCCACCATTTTGGGGCAGGCCATGGGCTCACTCCACCATTTTGGGGCAGGCCATGGGCTTGCTCTGCCATTTTGGGGCAGGCCATGCTCTCACTTCACCATTTTGGAGCAAGCCATGGGCTCACTTCACCATTTTGCGAAAGACCATGGGCTCGCTCCGCCATTTTGAGGTAAGCCATGTAGGTCACTCCACCATTTTCTGACAGACCTGGGCTCAGTCTGCCATTTTGTGACAGGCCATGGGATCGCTCCAGCCAGGGCAGGCCCTGGGCTCAGTCCGCCATTTTGTGACAGGCCATGGGATGGCTCCACCATTTTGGGGCAGGCCCTGGGCTCAGTCTGCCATTTTGTGACAGACCATGGACTCAGTCCGCTGTTTTATGACAGACTATGGTCTCGGTCTGCCATTTTGTGACAGGCCATGGGTCTGTCCACCATTTTGTGCCAGCCCATGGGGTCACTCTGTCATTTTGTGACAGCTCAGCTGCCACCATTCCAGTGTGGACCAGAGGCTCACTGAGGCTCAAGGGGATGGGGGTGGAGCAGTGGCCATCCTATCTAGGCAGAGCTTGCCCCGTTCCCCCCACACACTTCCCACCTAATTGTTTTGAGCCACTCAGCCATTCCTCTGGTCTGCTACATGCATTTGCCTTTTATAAAGAACAGCATTTAGGGAATAAACTAGGAATGGACTTGTTGCTAACATTCCTTTTAATTGAAGGAGCTTCAGATTTGGTTGATGACAAAGAATGAGAGTAGTTTCCACAATGCATTTAGACAAAAGAAATATGTCTGAATTCTCCTTAAACTACAGGGAGATACCGAATTCCTCACAGTGGAATTCTTTGGTGCAAATGGGGGTGCTGTATCAACAGACTTCTGCTCCAAGGGTGGTTCAGGAAGTCTCTGAAGAAAGAAAGGAAAAAAATAGCTTTTAATATGTTTTATAGGTTGTTTTGTTGTTTGGGGTTTTTTTCAGATAAGGAGATGTGTGAACAAAGGACTGTACCTTCACAGACTACTGTTGTGCATTATACACAAGTCATGGAAAAAATACTTGTTGGTTTTTAGTATGTACCATTCCCAGTCTAACAACAGGTTCCTTTTATTGTCTGGCCTTAAATCCAGTGAATATTCACCAGCAACGTTCAAGCAAAGTGAGTAAAATCTAGTTTACTTTGCACTACAGATGCTATAAAATATATTCTCAGTGTTAGGTCCATCCACTTGTCCAAAATGTAATGTTAGCTCAGAGAAAGACACTGGAACATATAATGTGCCTGTTGACTATTGACTTGATGAACTGTACTCTCAGAGCAGCAGCAACTATTCTGTGCCTGCCCTCGGTCTTTTATTTTCTCCTTCCCAAGAACAGGCAAAGAATGTGTATTCCCAAGGGGAAAAAAGGAGCATAAGATTTAATTTAGCAGTTAAATTACACAAACTGCACTTCAGCATCCCATTCCTGTTCAGAGGAGTACTCAGTAACGTACTTAATTTCCTTTCTGTGGAACATAAGTCAAGGTCTTGATGAAGTGGAGGATTTGTGTCAAAGGCAGGCCAGTGTGAACATACAGAAATGTTCTCTTTCCCTGAATTATGCTTGTTTTCACCTCTGCTAAGCAAGTTAATAACAATAAATATAAATATAGATAATAGCATGAAAGAAGATATAATTAAGTGCCTGACTTTGAATTAATGTTTCACCAAAGGTATAATCCATGACATGGTTAAAAGTTATTTCATAAATTCCATTCGTTTCAGTTATAATCAGGGCAGTGTTCCTGAAGTTTAGCTTGTGACTGAAGTAACAGAACTGATTAATGACTGTTATTGTAAATTGCCATAGCAAGGGGAGAACAGGGTCCTGAAATGTCATACCAACATTGCCTGAATTACATTTTTGTAATTCCTTATAAATATCAGAGTCTCAGTAAAAGTCAAGTATTTAATCACCTGAAATTAGTGCAGGCTGTGATGTTTGTTGTTGTTCTCTAGATTTGCTGAAAAAGATCACTTTTGAGCATTACTTGGAAAGAGCATGTTTATTCTTCCTTTAATGTGGTTTTGCTTCCTCTTGTTAAGCTTACACAGCTGAGAACTTCAGCAGGAGGAAGAGGGACTTTATGAGTAGGAATGTGTCTTTATTATTGGTATATAGAGGGCATTTTGGAAAAGGACATCACTAGGATCAGAATCCAGGACATCTGGAGAAATTTGCCAAAGTCTAATGCATTAGACTAATTAATTCCTTTCAGAAAACCAAGATGTATTTGTATTTTTTAAGATGGCTGGCGAAGGAGAGGAAATGTGGCCCTGTGAGAAGATGAAGAGTACCAAGCTGTGACTGCTGTCATACTTTGAATGAAGAAATTGCAAGTTGCTTAAATGGAGTGTTTTGGGAGAGTGAACTGTATGTCATTAAAGAAATATTTCATCTATCATCATCTGATTTTCTTCTTATAAAACCCAGCCTTCAAAGCTCTGAATATTGGCAAAACTTGAAGGTCAAGGGCGTAGCTAGTAATTTCTTACCTCTGGGCAACACTTGTAAAAGTCTTTCTCTGACAGCATACCTTATTGATAGTAATTGGTTCCAGTTTTATTGGGTTTTCTTTAGCAGATTCCATTACAGTTTGTCACTGTGGATGGAGGGAATACAGTTAGTGCTGTTAAAGAGCATATTGGAGCTTTTGGGTCAGTGGAGTTTATCTTTAGCAAATCATTTGGGCTCTCAAGTGATCCCTAAGCAATCTCTTAGCCAGACCCTTTTCTAATACACTTAAATAATGGATCTCCTATTACTACGTGACTATGGGATGGAGGATTTGAAAGAAATCCACAAAGAAGGATTTGCAAAAGTACAGAGGGAGCACACAGCCCTGGCCTTCCGCCCTGATGGCTTCAGCAACTCACAACCTTTTCTCTTTAGTTGTGATTTCTTTGAGATTTTTACTGCCACTAGATATTTTTTTCTCCTCTCTTTGCAAATGAAAAGGCCACATGATTAATTCTGCTTTCAACATCGGATGTGAAAGCCTGCTTCGGAACCCCCTGCGTGGAATGGCAGCAGAGAAGAACAAGAAGTGCCTGGTTTGTGTCAGGAGGAACAGGCTGTGCTGTTTTCAGTGCTCTGCTCAGCCTCCCACAGCCACAGAGTCCTTAAGAGCAGTGATTAAACTTCCTAACATGTGAGTATGCCAAGAGCCGATGGTTATCCCAGCTAATGAGCGAGTTGAGATGAAGTGGTGCCCTTTGTGGTTCCTGTCCTTCTCTCCCATCGCTTTCTCACTCCCACACACTGACTGAACTGATGGGATGCTTGTATTGAAATCAGTGGAAGGTTCTCAGCAGGCTGAGATCTCGCTGACATCTGTTTCCTTCCCATCCTTGCCAGCATGAGGACTTGTACTGGGAGACAGTCCTTGAAGTCCAGCTAAAACCTTTCTCCTATTAGTCATGGTCCTTCCTCAGAGCCACACAGGTAACATTTCCTACAGCATAATCCTAAATTCAGCTAAATTCATAGGCAGATAATAACAGTTTGCATTGTCCTGTCTCTTTATACAGCAGTCTTGTGAAATACACAGTGTCTTGCTAAAGACACAGGATTCAGGTTGCCATTTTCTATCTTTGTCTTTAATTTCCATTTCATTACTCAGACTCAGTAAATTCTGTTTAACTAGAAGGTAACTGTTTCTTGAACTAACACGAAGAAAAACATCCAGTTCTGATTTACATCAGAAAAATGTGAAGAAGCTACTACTTCCCATTGAAAATCTCTTGCAACTGTTAATACTGAGTTAATATGCCTTCTTTCTAATTAGATTTTTTTGCCTGGCTACAGATTCCAACCTTATGTTATTTTTATCCCCAAGACAAAGAGTCCTTTGGCACCTGCTGTTTTCCTCTTAGGACTGTACATCTGTATTCCAACATTCTACTTTTTTTAGAAGCTGAACAGATTGGCTCCATGCAGTCTAATCATTGTATGGCACTTTCTGCACTTCCCAAGTACAAGTTGAGGCTTTTTTGCACATTTTCTCCAGATTTTCAGTAGACTGTGAAAAATGTGGACATCAAAAGCAAATTAAATATTCAATTATTAGTGTCACTCCAACTATATAGAGGAACATTCCCTTCTGAGGAGAAAGGAGCACTCCTCAGACTCTGCCCTGTGTGCTGCACTGAGCCTAGAGCATCCCCTGCTGCTCTGGGCTTGGGATGGCACTCCCAGGCAGGGAACTGCCTGTGCAGTTTGTTTATTTTTGTTGGGCCGTGTCAGGCAATCTTTTACTCCTTAGGTGTTGTTTATTCTTATAAAAAACCCAAAAAACCCTCAAGTTTGAAACTGTCCCAGAAAAACAATTTGATGTTTTCTCTCAGTATTTCCATTCTTTGTCTCATCTCCTACAGTCATTTTCTGAAAGTCCCAGTGCTAAGCATGAGATGAAAATCTAGACAAGAAAAAGAATACAGAATAAATTCTCTTACTGTGTTTTATATCCCCAGATATACTAACAGCGGCCATGCCTATAAGGTCCAGTTCAAGGAAAATAGGGATGTCCTTCTCTATGGAGTAAATTTTCAAGTTGCTTTTTCCCATTTCCTGATTCCAGAGAGTAGGCTCTGTTTAATTCCCACTTATTTAAATCAGAGATATTATGTTGATTCAGATATAACCCTCAGGGTCTCTTGCATAACTGAAGTGTTTTAGTGGTTGCATTTCCCAACAGAACATGTTGAAGATCTTGTAGGTGAGTAATCAATGCCATAAAATAGCTGCTCCATTTCCATGGTGGTGGACAAATCCTCATTCTGAGTGCAATGTGCTGGTCTGTCACTGGTGAATGAGGAAATTCACTCCATCTGTCTTCTGATTTCAGAATTGCTCAGTCTGTAATTGCCTACTGATACTATTTCCCCACAGATCATTTATTTCAGGCTTTTGTTTTGTTTTTTCACCAAGTACCTTCAGAAAATATGAACAGAAGTAAGAGTTGCCTTGCAAGGGCATTAGTACTGCTGGAAACATTAACAGCTTTAATGAGGAAAGTAGGGCAGGTTTGAGGGTTTGTTGTTGCTGCTGTGCACAGGTCCAGGTGAGATGCACGCTGGCTTAAATGGGCATTTGGGGAAGTCCTGAGGTAGGTGTGACAGCAGTGAAACAAAATTGTTCATTATGGGGAGGGTAAATGGAAGGAAAACCACCGTAGGTGTAATGTTACCAACACTTTTCCTTTATTTGCAGAAGAAAAGACGTTATTGACTCTGTGTTGCATTGTCTGGTGATATAGAAGACTTCCCAAGGTATGACAGTGTGTTTCCAGTGCTGTCACTGAGATTTACCCATACAATACTGCAGCTGGTCCCTTAGTTCACCTTAAGGAAACATAGAAAAACAACCTCTTTGTCGTCTGTCCAACGCCCTCCCTTTACCCACCCCAACATCTCAGTGCTGTCTTTGGTATCTACCCCCCATTGTCACCACTTCACCCAGCCCTCAGTCTTTCATTCTCCCCTGGAGTTTTATGAGTCTTGCTTGTTTTTTTCCTCACTTGCAGTTTTAATTTCTTTGCACTGAAAGCAGCAGTGCTGGTTTTTAAGTGGTGCGGATATTCCCTGATCCATAATGCACAATAAACAGGTTACCCCGTGCAACTGGATGGAAGATTAAATCCATGCTTTTGTTAGCAAGTTGAAACACAGGCTTTAGCTAAATTATCCCAAATGCCTTTGCCTGACCATCTGTTTCCAACGGAAATGAATCTTTGGCTTTAATTATAAATCTCTTATGAATATTATTTTTCTTTTCTTTTCTAACCCAATCTGCCCTTTCGGAGAACTCTCCCTGTGCTGTCTGAAGGGTGGGTGGGATCACCAGCGTGGCTGATACAGTGACTCATTTTTTTAATTAGCCTGCCTGTGAACCATTTCGAATCTATTTATGCACTTGCTGCAAGTTGAAGCAAAAATCTGTGTTAGCAAACTGTGTTTATAAATTTGCTACAGATACCCTGTTATGAAGCAGTCTAAGTACAAACATGTTAAACCATATGGAAAATCCGCCCCAATCTTGCTAAATTGTTCCAATGTTTAATTACCCAGATCATTAGAAATGTGCACCCTCTTTCTAATCGTTTTTTCGATTCTAATTTCCTGGTGTAACCCTCAGATCATCCTATACTTCTTTATGTTCCCCATGAAGGTGTGTGTAAATTGAAACCAAACACAAAAGCCTCCTACTTCAGGTGCTGTTCTCCAACAAAGAATTACTCATCGCAGTAAGGATTTGTCAGTAAGATGCTTTGTAGTTTATTAATTTTTTCCAAAGAAAGGGTGAGGTCATTCTTTTTATTTTAAATTAAAGGGGGGGTGATGGGGAGGAGGGCACAGAGAGCTCTGGCTTGGGGTGTCAGAGGAATCCTTAGTATTCTGGAGCTCTTTTACCTGGTAAGGATTGGGAAGGGAGTACTTGCATCTTTTCTGGTGCAGGGCAGCAACTCCTTTTTATGACCAAGAAAGAAAAACACACCGAGTTATGCTCCCTGGAGCCTTTTCCAGCTCCTCTGGAGAACTTGACCCTTGCTAGGCAGCAAGAAGACCTTGAGCAAGAGAGGAATCTCTTCCTGCCAAACTTTCTTCCCCAGCAGAGGCCAACTTGTAGTAACGCGGTTTGGAGATGAGTCAGTGCAAAATGGACTTGGTAAACACTGTTAACCTCCTTCTCCAGAGACAGCTGCACTTATTGCTTCAGCCAAGACCCACTGAGGGGGGAAGGGATTGAACACTCCTCACTGGAATCCTGGGATATGTGCTGGTCTTCTCCTTGCAACTTTTACCCCTGCGAATTTCAGTTCCCATCCCTCCTCCTCAGCTCCTCATTGATTTAGCTCATCCTCTTCAAAGGATTTCTGGTTTAGAAGGGTGCCAGACGGTCTTTTGATCTTCTTGAAGGTGTTTTCTCTCCAAAATGACCAGAGTAGCTTTGATCAAAATACATTTTATTGCAATGTTTTCATAACCATGGCTTCATTAGGGTCACCATCTCTGGAGGGATTTAAAAGATGTGTAGATGTAGCACTTGGTGGCCTTGGCAGTGCTGGGGGAACGGCTGGACTCAATGATCTTAGAGTGCTTTTCCAACCTGAATGATTCTATAATTCTATGAAATTCTCTAAATCCCAAATCCTGCCATCGTAGCACTTGCTGCCACTGTTAAATCAGCCCGTGGAGTTTTTTCCTGTATGATTTCCCCCTACTAAGGGCTTGTACACAAAGTGTATCTACCCCAAATGTTTCATACAGCTTTCAAAGGAGTCCTGAGAAGCTTTAGCTGTTACTTTATACAATGAGAGAGGGAATATTTTCACACTCACCCCTTCCCCCCCGTTTCTGTACTAAGTTCAATGAGTGAAAATGATTCACTGTGATTCATTCTCATTCCCTCCCAAGCTGTGTTCTTCCCTGAAAAATACAATATATCTTTTCATGTTCTCCATGAATACTGTGGCTGTGACTTCTTTCTCCATGTTTCTCATGTTTAGCAGCAGCTCCTGTGAAGAACAGGCACCTGAGGAGTGTGAGAGAAAAGCTGGGATTGTATCTGGAACAAGCTCTCTGCAGCTCTGGGAGAATAATAACCAGCTCTTGGAGTAAGGGACAATGCTCTGAGGATTGTTCAGCTGAACCTAAAAGTTTCTGGGCTGTGAAATGTAGCACTAGAGAAGGAGGAGATGGAGGATAACTACAGAGTTCCCTGCAAATCAAGACTCTGGCTTTGCACACTTGGCCCCTGGGAAAAAATACAGATAGAATTGGCTTGTAAAGCAGAAAACATCTTGGTTCTTCATCCAGTTTTGAAACAAAGAAACCCAAACAACAAAAACATTCATCTGGATTTTCACACCAGCAGATGACTGTTTAAAACATGTATTCTCAATCCCTGTCTATGTGTATATTTAGTACAAAATGATGTTTATGCAACCCAAGTTAAACCAAGAGACTTGCAAGTGTTATCATATGATGTTAGCAAAGTTACTCTCACAGCAACACATATAGTTGTATTAAGCATCCTGCCCCTGGAATTTGGGCACCTCTGCTTTTCCATCCATAAATCCTCCCAAATCGGTGACTTCTGGGTGTTGATGGCTCACGTTAGGCCCTCTCTACACACCATCCTTAGGGAAGGAAGCTTGGTATATCTGTTCCAGGTTGCAGCTGCTGTGCTCGGGCTCATTAAATCTGCAGGACTTGGAAGCTGTGCCCAGGGTGACACCACAGACAACATTCCAGTGAGCCCCGAGCACGGGAACTCTCTGGCATGGAGCACAGCCCATGTGAGAGCTCAGGAGCAGTTCCAGAGCCGACTCCGACATGTCTCCTTGTTTCTCAGCCGCTGACATAGAGGTGGTTTTTACAAAAACAGTCCGAAATGAAACAGATGTCCTTGAGGAAGCTGGAGATGGAAATATTTCTCATGTGAGCCATAGCACACACTCAGACTGGAGGCTGTTTTGGGAGGTTTCTCCAGAGACCAGCGACCTTTCCTGCAGGTCATGGGGAGCAGAGCCTTTCCCTGCCTGGAGTTTTGTGGGTAAAACATGACACGGTGCTTGATGTGGAATTCTTAAGCACGCAGAGGATAAAATCCTACAGGAATATACTCCCCCAGGCTAAGAGAGGACAGTACTTTTTAAAAGCATGGATAAGCCAGCTATGCTACTGTGACATTTCAGTTGTTTCCAACTGCAGGCAGAGATCCAGAGACACTCTGGATCCCAAAGATCCATTCTACATTCCAAAATGCAAAGAAGGAATCTCTCCCTTTAAGCCTGGTCATTTCTTCAATTTAACACGGCTAACCTGAAATACTCTGTTTCTTTCAAACTCTGCTTTTGAATTGCTTTCATCTAGAGTGTGAAATTCCAAGACACTGTGAAAAAACTGCCTTAGGAATATTCTTGGCAACGCTGCAAGCAGAAAGTACAGGAAACCTCAGCAGAGAGGTTGTTCCAGCAGCACTGCCATCCACGTTTCACAGCTGCAGGGACATCCAGAGCAAATCCAAACACCAGCTTTTCCCTTCAGCAGAGCTTTTGCTGAGGTGCATCTGCCTGGGACCCATCCCTGGAAGTGTGCAGGGCCAGACTGGGCAGGGCTTGGAGCAACCTGGGACACTGGATTATTGCTCCAGAGAAATAATGGAGGGTGTACTGGCATAATTGCTCTTCAGTTTGGTTTTAATCTCAGCTTTCCACAGGTTTCCAATACAACTAACACTTTTTAAGCCCATTCCTTTCAGAATTATTTTGCTTTTAGGCATTAGAGTGTTATTGATTTATTGGTATTATTTACTGAATTTTCTCATTTCTCTATGGGAAATGATAGATACTTTTTCTTAATCCTGGCAACTGTAATAACCACATAACCCTGACCTTGCTATTTAACCGACTGAGGTTGATTTAGGAAAAAGCATCGGAGAGGTCTTGTACAGTTTAAAAAAATACCTGTATAGCAGTTGATTGTGGGTGTGTGTGAACAGTGAGCTGTGCCAGCAAATAGGTTATCAGTAATTCCAGTGCAGAAGTCTGACTTTCTATTTTCTCATGTAAAATATCGGAATTATTCGGATTTCACAAGGCAAATTTAAGGGGTGAGTAAAGCTTCTGTGCAAATGCAAAGATTTGGATCAATAAATTAGAATGCTTTGCTGCTGGCCAGAAAACTGCAGTAAAAAATGCACCAGGCTGGTGGATTTATTGTAAGTAAAGTGTAATCTCTAAGTAAGAGTGAGTGTTGATGGGGAGTGATGAGATGTGAAGTCTGACTGGCACAGGGTTCAGGAATTAAAAGTTGGCCTCAGCATTAAGAATAAATCACATACAGAAATATAATTTTGGTACAGTTCTGTTCCAGCTTTTGAGGATGCAACACCAACTCCCAAAAGGCACCCTGGAGCCTGTCTTTATTTTGGGATGCCTCAGCTCCACTTGGATTCAGACAGAAGTTAACCAACCGCATTTAATTACAACTACGTCAAAGGCTTGAGTCAAACAATGTAGGTAAGTCAAAAAGGAGTAAAAGTCAACTAATAGGCTTCTGAAACAACTTTCCCAAATATATTAAACCTAAGGAAATATCTAAATGCATATCTTCAGTTATTTCAGGAGTAGGAGATCTCCTTTTCTTGCAACAAATGACTTTAAAACAGAAAATAGTTATCATGTAGAAGGGCAAAGCATTAGGAAATACTTGATTACACTAAATACTCCCCTTTAAAAATGTTCCTGATTGTCCTGACCTTTTCTTTTTCTCATTTAGCTGCTCTGCATGTTATGAGTTACTAGTTGAATTGGGTGTAAAAACAATTAAAAAACAACTGCCAAGTCTTTCAGGATGACTCAAGTAAAACCAGATGATGGTTACAAGATAGCCATGCACTGGTATTCATTATTCAGGAAAAAATATATGGCAAGCTTTAGGAGCAAACACTGGGAAGAAGGAGTACACATTTTTTCCAGTTGTTATATTATCTTCCATGTGAAGTATCAGTGAAGTATGAAAATCAGGTAAATGATCAGACAGAGGTTTAATTTACTAAATATATTCAAGATAGAAGAGACCTGAGAACCTTTTTTTTGCTCCCAGAGTGGATGTAGCATCACAAAGAAGGAACATATTCTTTCATCTTTTACTAAGGTATTTTTTTTTCCCCTCATTTTTCTTTTTGGATGCAGAAAATGGAAAGTAATGGTGTAAGGACTGAAAACTTGAAATCATGTAAGGGGAAGGAGTAAAGAGAATCCAGGTTCAAAGTGAAAGCAGCACCTTAGTGCAGCAAAAGCCCCACAGGCTGGCAGGACTGGGCATTATGGAGTGAAATAGCCAAGGAAGAGGCAAAAGGTGCCCAGTATTTGCACCCACCATGTATGGTAAGTGTATTGTAATATCATTTTCATATATTGTATATAATCGAGTGGTTTTTCCTGGGAAGCTGTGGGAGTTGTCAGTTGGGAGTGGTGATGTGTTGCTCACCCTTAGGAGGAGAACTGCTTGGAAAAAGTTGTCCTGTCCAGTCTAAACACGGGGAAATGTCCAGGCAGGTGAGATGCAGAGGCACTCAGCAGGTTGTAAACTCTCATTCTGCTTTACTAAACCGTCACAAGACTTCTGCTTAATATCTGCACGTGCTCCAAGTGCAGCTTTCCATCTTTGAAAGATTCCACTCTGCTTTCCCCCAGCAATCCCTCAACACTCCTGCTGGCCTAGAGAGCCATTTTACCTCCTACAAACACGAGCACCTTTGGGGTAAACAGAGCCGCCGATGAGTTCTGCAGGTGCTGGAGTGGGTACAACCTGCTGCAGTGCAACAGGGTCACCACACAGATGCTGAAAGCACTTACCTACAGAAACTTCCAAAATCTCCATTATTGCTCAGAAAGCATCAGCACAGACTGCTGAAAACTACAGGGTTTTTTTTAATAACTTGGCTGGAATCGCTGTAATGACCCTCATCGTGCACTAATATTTTCCCCTTGGAGTTTGGAGAGTAAGAGTTAAGAGAGCTCAAATCCTGTATTATTCTGGGCAGCTGTAAAGGAAAGTATTTTGTGTTTGGTCGAGAGGAATTGCTGGAGTGTGTATTTTAAATTGAAAGTGCTCACTGAACTGAAGTGGTCTAAACTGAAACTATCATAGTTTTTCATGAGCTTTAATAGTTCCTTTAGTTTGAGCGAGGAGAGGGGAAATTAGTACTAAAAAAGGAAAGTGTAACACACACACAGACTTTACTGTCTTTGTCTTTTAGGAAAGTGATTGTTGTACATTTTATCCATAAAAAGTGAGTCAAACCCTTGTTTAATTCCTGTAGTGGTCCAACTATTGCAACTGCAGCTGTTTCTATCAAATTTCAGTGGAACAGCTTGTGAGTTTATGTGAACTGTCAGGGGTTCTTAGGCTTTCTGGATTTCATTGTATTGGTGACTAACTTGTTGAAGCTTAAAGATAAAGAGAACTTTTGCATGTGGGGATAGAGACAACATTGAAAAATACTTACAGTCAAGAATAAAAAGGTATTATATAATATCAAGAATGTAAGAAACTTGCTGACTTTATAAAAAGGGAGGGAGAATGAATATACAAATGGTGACCCAAATGCTCTTTTATTGCTTTGATTTCTCAATTTCAGCAACTGTTAAGGCTGTTAGAATCCTTCTATTATTTACATCAAAAGGAAAAGGAGAGAAGGAAGAGGAGGATGTCTGGGGATAAATAGTAAAAGAAAAAAACAAATTGAAGCTGTGGGGAAAGTAATTGTTCTAAGTACAGAATTCAAATGGCTCATAAATGGGGTCAAATACAGATACATGCAGAGAGCCCCACCAAATGCAATGTGTGCTTGTTGCTCTGTGATTTTATGGTTTAATCTCACTGTCTTTTCCTCGTAAGTGCTCCATATGCCATGGTTATTCCTAGTGACAGCTGTCATTTGGTGGTGGTTCCTCCAGAATGGCTTCAGGCAATCACTTAACCAAGCCTGCTCTCCTACTATTCCCAGCTCTTCCTTGTTCCCTTGTGCCTTTTCCTTTAGGTCAGAACTTCCCTCTCTGAGCAGCAGATCCCTGTGTCAGACAGGGAACAGCCACAGCCCAGTTATCTTCATCTACCTACCCTTACCTCCAGCAGAGGAAAAAGGATAATGCTTAATGTTTTTTTCATGGCCCATCATAAATCTGTCACTTTGAAAAATAGGGAGAAGGAGTTAAATTAATTACTGTCATATTGATTCCCCTTGGCCAGATTCATTAGAGGATCCCATCCCCGCCTAAACCACCCCCCCAAACACCGCTCTGGGTAAAAGCTGGCAGAGAAATGTGTCTCCTCCACCAAAGGACTCATTCATATTTCATTGTTTTAAGTGGTTTCTTCTGTAAATATTTCATAGATGATGTATATAGATGAATATCGAAGCAGAAAACTTCAAGAAGCCTTGACTGCAAACTTTCAGGGTTCCTGATAAACTTTGTTAACCAGAAAAGAACTAACAGCTCACTCCTAGCACAGGCTGATTGGGCTTTTACAAATGGGGAGCTGTTGCCTGAATACCAACATCTGTCCCAACACTTGCCATTAACAAACTGCACTAATTAGCAAATGCTTGCACACAAGACCTGCACACAGGTCTTACTATTCACATCAACATCTACTGTTTGAATCAAAATTGAGCTTGTATCTCAGAATGTAGAATAGAGGAGGTGTCCATTAGTTTCTTCCATGCTTCTAGTACTTGACAGCAAAACCCTTGAGCAGCTATTTATTTATTTATTATGATTTCTGTCCCTCTACACTTCAGCTGGTTCAGACACACCCACGTGCTCCAAGCTTTTTATTTCCAGAGAGGATGGAGATGGCTACAACATGAGTAAAGCCGTAGTAGCTCATGGAGTAGTGACCCGGGAAGAGTCTGGCGTGGTAATTGATAGCAAACCTAAACATTAGACTTGTAATCGTGCAGGGGCCATCAAAATTAATTCTCCTTGAGCACAAACTGTTGAAAAGCTGAATCTCTTCAGGGAAGGATTTGTGGAAGTGCAGTATTCCTCAGGGAACCATGCAAATCTGCATTGCAATAGCCTGTTTCCTGAGGTTTCCTCAGGGATCCCAGGGAATTTATAGGAAGGCTGTATTTTTTTTGTAGTCATACCGCCTTTACCAGCTGCACAAAATTCTTCCTTGAATGACTACATTCCACAAAAGCAATTACAGAAAGTGCTGGGCTTCTTATTTTAAATTTCTTTTAGTTGTACTACAGAGACAACTTCTCTCTCAGAAGTACCCCGAGCGTGCACATGCCGTGGTGGAGAGGAGCCTGCACTTTGCACTGAGGGTATTTGGAAAATGCTATTATGCTTTCAGGATGTTTGGAAAATCCTGTTGTGTTTGCATGGGTGTTGTATGCAACTGAATTGGAACAACGTTTGGGACTTTATAAGGAATGTTGAAAGGAGCGTTGACTTGTGCCTGTGTTGGGTGGGCCTGGATACCCAAGGCCACACAGACCAGAGATTTAATTCCTGCTCTTTATCTCTTCTAGTGGTGCTGCTTGGGAATTCAGTCCCCATCAATACAGAATTAAAAAAAAAAAAGCACTTTTCTTTTCAAGCAACAGCACATCAAGAAAACAAAACCTGACCTCATTTGTTGGTAGCAGCGCTGAGATGAACTGCAGCTCTGACCTATTTCTCCAGAGTTACAATTATCTGCTGTAATGGTACCATTTTACTTCTTAAATCCTGGATTATTGTAATTTGAGATTTACAGCAGTTACTCTCTCTCTGGTTACAGACCTTGCTCCTTCAGGGGCAAGGCAGTGTGAAGGGAGAATGAATACATGTGAGGGAGCAAAGACAAGGCATGGGATCAAGCCATAAGGAATTGGTAACTTTTTGGTTAATATTTTTATAAACGTATATCATTTAAGAAGTTATCTATGAAATCTGTATAGTTTTGCTTGTTTTCATGCATATATAAAATATGTTTTTATTTATATATATATTGTAATGGATATTTTTAAAATGTACTTCTATATCCATATGTGTCCGTACGTGGAATGATCTAAGCCAAGGTCACATGGTGAGGGACCTGGGTTTTGTTCACTTGTCTGACAGAGACATGCTCAGCCTCTCTGTGCGCCACGGGAATGATAAATACAAAAGACTTGAAGAAATCAAGTTCTTAGAAATTCAGAACCAAACCCCTTGGTGATAGAAGTTGAGAGAGCTGCCTTTAAATCAATTTAATACTTGCTTAAATCAGCGGAAGTGAATTACATTGCGTGAGGATCTGGTATTTGTAATCTGATTTCATTTTTTATTTATTAGCAGTGTATCCAGCCTCACAGAACAAACTTTTTTTCCTCCCCCGAATTTTATGTTTGTCTGTATCACCAAAATGAACAGAAAATATGTTCCTGTGTTCTCCTCAAGCCAAATTCCAATCTTCAGAATGTATCATTCGTTTGGTGGGTTCAGTGGCCATGGCTGTGTTTGGTCACAGCTTGCACTTGATGATGATCCTGGAGGTTTTTCCAACCTTAGTGGTTCCATGCTTCTGTGATTTTTATTGTTTTACTGGTAGAAGTGTTCACAGCAAGTAGAAGTGTTCACCATGCTGGTAACAAACACTGAGTCCTGCCAACCCAGACAGGGAGAATCGTGAGTTGGGTTCTCATCAGCTCTAAAACATGAGTTTTCAGGAAAAAACACCAACAAACCAAACCAACAGAACCGACTCGTATCTTTTGATTTACCCCCTGCTTTCTAGCACATATTAAGCTTTGCCCCAGCACATAAACACTGACAAAACACTTAACACCACACGTCTCCCACAGTTACATGCCAAATGCTATAAACTTCCTTCCCCCCTGTCACCAAGAACGGTGCCCAGACCATTCAGGCCATGCATTTCACATCAGCTGGACTTGTTTTACTCAATCCTATTTCTGCATGCCTTCAGTTTAATGGGAAATCATTCCCTTGTTGGTCACAGATCTGCTCTATAATAAACTGTTTGTTCAGGGCTGCCTTTCATCCCTGTCAGGGGGATGCCACGAGCACCACCCACGGAATACATGGCTTTGAAAGAGCAGAAGCTGAGGAGGCTGAGGTCAAGCAAGGACAAAGTAAACTCCAACCGGAATTGCTCGTAGTGAGGGGCCTCGTTTGGTTTTGGACTCCTGTGCGAAGTCATTAAGTTTTGCTGTGGGGGGAACGGCGCTGGATGAGGGTTTGAGGGAGACACTTATGGCTCCATCCCTGGAGGGTGGACACACGGGCTCAGCATCTGCCAGCGTGGGATAAGGGTGCAGGGGGAGCACGAGGGCTTGGAGCAGCTTTGACCAAGGCAGACAAGAAGGATGAAAAATGTGCTGCTCCTGCTCAAGTTACTTAAACAAGTTTTAAATCTTTTCCATCAAGGGAGCAAAGAAGGCACTTAGGTTCCAGTAGAGGGAAGTTTTGGAACAGAAGGAAACAGAAGATATTGCCGTGGTTTGCCCAAAAATGAGACAGAGCATTTTCCTTACTCCTGAGGGATGTACATTGGGAACAGGCTAAAGGTGGGTGCATCCAAGTGACAAGAAGATTTTGCTGTAAATGAGAACATACAACGTAAAATCTCCAGAACTAAACTAAATATAAGAGTAAACCAAACATTATCCTTATTCTCCCAACAAAACAACTCAGGAAATGCATTGGAAAAGGCAGATAAACAGTCGAGTCAGTCTTGGTTCTCAGCTCTCCAGGGAATTTCAGGTACTCTTGGAAGCTCATGGCTCATGACATGGCAATAACGTGCAGTTCTTAGACTGGGCTTTTTTAGAATTTTCTTCTTCTTTCTGTCTACATAATTTTTTTTTTTTATGATAGCAAGAAACAGACATCAAGATGTCATCCAGTATTTAATCAATTATATACTGCTTGTGGTTTTATTATTATAATCAATTACTTTGCCTCCCTATAAAATATATAATTAGTTTCAAGGTCAAGAAAATTTATAAATGTCCAATATTTAACAATTACTTCATGTGCATCCAATTAAAATTGAATCTCAACAGAGATCTTGGTTAAAGACTGAAAATTGTGAAGTGGGTTAGAAGGATTTCACAATGGGTAAGAATCACCAACCTGCAATAATCTAATACAGCCAGACTGAAGTATTCTGTGTCCTGTGTAGATGTAATATAAGTACTAATTGCCTCTTACACAATGCAGTGTTTAATATTAATTAACATTTCTAGACTTTACATCGAATTCTGGGCTATGAAGTGTGTCCCGTAGGCATTTTTTCAGCTATTTATCTCCACTTTGCTACAATTGTAGCAACAGTAATTCCTTGCTAAGAAAATATAAACATGTTTGTTACATGTAGCTTAATTTGGAGGTTGGTTTGTTTGCATTTTTTTGTTATTAAAACTTAGAGTAACTAATTGTGTTGTGACATCACTACATCTTAAAAACAAACAAACAAAAAAACCCACAACAAAACCCAGATGAACTTTATAAAGTCCTAACTAGCTTGTCAATTTTGAATCAGATTTCAAAGTATGACATTTTCACCAAAATAGGGAAAAAATTGCAATTAACTATAGAAGTGGTCAGGTTTTAAATGCTGATTAAAAACAGATATGTTTGAAATCTGTGTCCAGCTCTCCTGTGTCCTCACTTTTTCCATGCTAGCTCAAAGGGTAGTCTGGGAAGAAGAGGAGAATAAAATTTCTCTTCACCATCTGTTATCTGATATTTGAAAAAAAGTCCTTGTTTGACCAGTAATGAGAGAATTAGCAGCATTTGGGCCATAAATCATTGCCCTCAAATTTACAAAGCTGGTACGTTTTTACAGGCAAACCTGATAATGCCCTGTGTGGAAACAGCCACATTCCCCAATAAACAGAGCCTCATCCCAGCATTAAAATGCCGAACAGATGGAGGAGCCTTTCAGGGGAATATGCATAGGGGGAAAAAATGGCTGAAAAATATGGGGTATGAAAACTCTGCCAAGCTCAACAGGACCACAGAAAGTGTTAATGACTCAAGGATTATCTTTTCCAAAACTACACGAAGGACACAGCTACGAAGAAAGACATTCTCCTGACACAAACACCCAGCCAGGAAATAGCATGTACCAACATGGGATTATCCTCCAAAAGGCAAAATTGGAAAGGGTTTCCCATCCTAATTACATCAACCTTCTGAGGATCAACTTTAGACAAAATATCCCAGAGCTGACTTGACAACTTCACAGGATAGGGAAAAAATAAAAAGCAGACCCAGATGTTCCGTGTTACGGGCGACTTCATGTTAATGAATCATCTGCATTATGTAAGCAAAGGACAGGGGAAAAGGACCATGGGGAGGTCACCCGAGGGCTGCTCTTGTGCTGGGCACTGAGAAAACATGGAATATGGGATGGCCCCAGCCTCCAGGAGTTCAAGCTCTGAGTAGAAGCTGGGTGGGGAACCACTAGCTGGTGTCAGTGTTGTGTTAACCCAATGCTGGTTACAGGGAATTGTGGTGCTGTGCTATGTGAGATGATGATGGGTAGATGGATGGGCAGATGAAGAGATATATAAACCTTTTTTTTTTGGCAGAAATAGAGAAGGTAGATCTCGCTGACTGCAGCAGATTGGGCTTTCAACAAACGTAAACAGCATTTGGGTAAGAAAGCTGTGAATAATTTTTGTGCCTGTTTCTGCATTCTGTGTCGTTTACCCATAGGAGATGATTATGCCTCAACCCTGGCACGTCTGGAGGTTCCACATGGAAGCCCCTTGAAGGTCCCCTCCAAATTCCCACTTCCCACACACCTAAGGCACATAGGGGTGCATCCCGGTGTTCTTGCCTGCGCTGCTGGGGGGGTCCAAACATGCCTTTTGGTATTGTCAGATCAGCAGATCACGGGTTGTCAGCACCTTACAGACTTGCCCAGGGAAGGAACATTTGCCTTGCACAGCCCACGGGAATTTCAGTGTGTGTAGGAGTGAACTGGGCACTGTGGCCATAAGAAGTGACTGTGCCTTTCTGTTACTGAACGTGAGATACACTCTGTACCCCACTGGAGTGAAGATGGAAGATGTTTCTTCTCCAGACATCCCCAGGGAACGTTCTGCCTTGGCTGTGGCTCTCCTCTTTCCACCCTTCCTATGGATTTTTATTTGCTTGCTTGTAGGAGGAAGGCAAAATAGGTAAGAAAAGCCTAATTGAGGCAAGATTAATGCAGGTCCTCTGAGAGTAAGGGAAAGATTTATTCTCTCCCTCCCTTCCAAGATGTCTTGTTAAGGACTCAGCCTTGCCTCACATATGTACCTTTTTTCATTTACTTCCTTCTGGTCCTCTGGGAGAAGCCTCTCTCCTGGAATTTATTGCCTTGGCCACCTTGTTTCTGTCTCTGTTAATAGTAAGACATATTGAATGCCCATATATTTGTCTTATTCTCAGATGTGAGTGAAAGGGATTTATCTATGCTGAAAAATATGTACATTTGGCTTGGGACAGCCAGGAGTTACCGTAAAGAAAACTTTGAAACTGGAGCCCCTGAGCTGGCAAGAAATGGAAAGCTTTGGAAGAGTGGGACCCAGCAGAGCTGCTGAAATAAAGCATCAGGTTCCAAAGGAATGGGCAGGCTTGGGATCCTGCCCCGTGAATTTCTTTCTCTCTCACCTTGGGCTGACAACAGACATTAGCAAGTGATGGAGGAAGGAAATACTTATTTTAAATAGCTGTTTGGTGAAAGGCTGTGAGAGGAGAGGAGGAGAACATAGGAGCCCACGTTCATTTGTGTATAATTGACTCGGGCAAGGGGAAGGAGTGTTCCTGCTGACCTTGTCCTTGAGACGAGTAGATCACAGCTCCTTCTGCTAAGGACAGCTTTGAAGGTCACCTCACAGCATCACTGTGATATTCTGCCCAGAAAAGGAGTGTCTTTACCCATTGCCAGGCTCAAAAACCTGCCATTGGCATTAATAAGCTTGAAACAGGCCCTGGGCCTTTTTCCCAGGCAGCTGCATTTACTGAAATTGTCTATACTTCTCTGTATTCAAAATGTCATTTTCAGTTTTGCTTTTCAACTGCTGTCCTTTGCTTTCTCCTGTACAACCTGCCCTTGGCATTTCACGACTTCCCAGCTGGGAATGTGTTTTTGGGGAGCTGTGAGTGATACTCCTGATCCTGCTTCCCAGGCTGGTCCGAAACTGCCACGGACAGCACAGGAAGCAAAGGTACTTTTTAAAAACTCTCAGTATTTCAGCTCTGCTTCCATATTTCTATTTTCATGCCCTTTGTTTCTCTTTCTTAAAGTGCAAGTTTTCATTTCTACTCGCTGCTCTCACCTTTTCCTTCTTCTGTTCCATGGCTCAGCCCGTGCCTGGGAATGAAGGGAATGCTGCTGAACAGAGCAAGGAAATGAAAACAGCAATATTTATCTTGCTTTATTGTGACTTTCATTTCCTTCAAAGCCAGGCAGCTTTTCTAACCTGCAGTTTTCTTTTTTTAGCCCAAACGTGTGGTTTTGGGGGCATCTACTCAAAGTATTTTTATTACATCCTCAATTGTTACTTTCTTCAGTTTAATTCTTTTTTTCTCTCACACCTCATGTTGCTTAAAATTGGTTTTGGCTTGTGAAAAACTGTCTCTTAAACACCAACTAAAATGTACTGTTATTCAGGGTTGGAAATGGCTTCTTGAGTTTGGGGACTCTTGTGTAATTTGCAGAAAATCCTGAGGCTGTTGCAGCAGTAGAGGCCTGAGGCTGCCATCAGACTACAGGTAGGTACTTACTGCTACTCTTAGTGCTCAAGGATGTTCTGTTGAAGAAACTCATGGTGGATTCTTCTTTGTGCTTCAGTTTGTAGAGCTCTGTCCAAGACACTGAGTGTCCAGTTTGTTGTCATCTTGGTTACCTACATTTTTTGTACTTACTGATATTACTTTTCTCTTACCCACTTGATTCTGGCTCCAAGCAGGGATTTAACAGTGAATTTATAAAGAAAAAAACCAACCTGATCCCCAAAACTCCACCAGATGCAAGTGCTGGTAGCTAAAATGGATTCATGCGAACTAATTAAAAAATTCCAATTGTTTTTATTTATCCCCTGCAATAGATTTAAATTACACCTTCCCTTTTCCCAAGCAGCTCCTTGACATTTTTCTTGTCATCTTGACTGCTAAATGATTTTGCTCTCTCTGCCCTATTTCAGCTTTTCCCTGCTGTCCTGGTTTAAGGGCCTCCTGAAGAGTTGAACCCTTGGCTCAACCACAAGGTGAGAACTATCCAAGATAGTTTTTAAAGCTTTTTGCACAACCAATGGGGCACTTCTGGCTTTTCTCTTTCCCTGTGGGACAGGGAGGAAATGGGATGGTAATTTAGGAGTTATTTCTGAACCAATGATGTTCGTTTTCAGTAAGAGAACTCTGCTGCTGCAAGGAATTAACAATTGTTTTCAGCTCATGAATAGTCAGTAGTATTTGAAAATTATTTCCACTGATCCATCTCCAAATGCAGAAAGGGCATTTCTTCTCTCAATCTGAGATCAGTGCAGGGAATTTATCCTGATCTTCCTAAACCATCCAGCCTCCCAAACTAATAGTCACAATCAGGCAGCTGGCAGGTCACAAACACCAGCCCTGGGGGGGTTGTGACTGTGAGTTAGCAATTTTACAGCCATTTTACTGTGAGACAGGTCACCAAGAGGCATTTTAACCTCAGCAATTATTTTCCCCTATGTCAATGACATCATGAAAGGAGCCAGAAACTTATTTCTTTGGACAATTATAAGATTGCTCTTGACCTTGATATTTATGGGGTCCCAACCACCTTGCAGCAAGAGGTTATATGAGTCTCCAGAGCAAACCTGCCAAAAGTTCGGAAAAGTTCCAAAGTAGCAATAATCCATGACTTCATTGTGCGTGGCTAATTGTTTTTCCTGAAAGAAAAGCTCACTTTTGGCAGATTCCTTTGTAACAACGAGATAGCAAAGGTTGTAAATCCCTGCACAGCAATTACTGCACAATCAGACTTGGTAACTCATATATGTCTCCCCTGGAAATACAGTAATGCGCTGCTAAAGACAGGGAAAAATGGGATTTGGGGCCGTGGTATTTCATTCTGAGCTGCACAGAGAAGCTTGAGTCTGTTTTCAAGAAATGATTAGTTAGGAAATGCATCAGTATGATGTATGTCAGTGTATGTATATGCAATATGTACACAGTGAAGTGGTCTGCTAGTTCATTAATGGAAAAACACTTGTGGAGGTCATGGGCTTTTAAATGAGAGGAGGACAGAAACTGTTCCCCACAGAAACAGTTTATTTCCATCACTGCTTATAAATGAAAGGAGAACACAGGTAAGAGGAAAAGTGTTGATGAATCAAAAATCTGCTGTACTCTACTCATGCCCGAGTCCAAATTTTCTCTTCTCTCGTGGAGAGGGAGGGAGTCTCCTCTCTTGGACTAAATCCATGTTGAATTTTGACTGTCTCTAGTTGAGTGCCTGAGCATCACTTGGAAACAGCTACTTGGAGATAGGCTTGGCTTTGCCTTATCCAGATGATGGTTATATGGGATTTGTGGTGCCAGAATTTGTCAGAGTAGATATAAATATGTTGTTACATTTTAAGGAGAAATAGAGAAAAGCTGGGGAGATATTTCCTCCCCCCCACCCCCCAATAATTCTAATGAGATTTGGACATGTAATTATAAATATATGTAGAGTTTGGCTTTGCCATATTTGAGAAAGAGAAAATCCAATCTGAACAGCTGCCAGGGGATGGAACAGCCTGATCTGAACAGCCCTGAACAGCCATTCAAGGATGACAGGGAAAAGGAAAACGTGTCTTCCGATCAGAGACTGAAACCAAAGACTGAGAGAAGATGCAACTGCTCTCTGAACGCAGAAATGGCACTAACAGAATTTGGGGACAGGCATAATGGAAATTAAAGGGCAGTGCTGGAGCAGAACAAATGGCTCCACGCTGAAAATGGAGATGCGTGGGCTGGCTATTAAGCAAAGTTTTCTAACTGATAATGTTGTATTGGCTTGGAGTAGAATTGTAATCTGATTAGCAGAGGAAGATGAGAGGTGAATCCTGCCTGAACATAAGGCCCAGAAGCATCCTTCTGGTCCTATATGTTCAGTTCCTGCATGCCTGGAGCAAAGACAAGGCCCATAGGCAGACTGACCTGCAAAGGAGTCAGGGAAGAAAAACTGGAAACAAAACCAAGGAGCTCCTAAATTCCTTGCCAAGATTTCCTGTTGCCTCAAGTGTTGTCATCCACGTTGCAGTTTCACAGATTCAACCCCACTCTGTTCTTATGGATCTGATTAAAAAGAAGTGAAGTAGCAATTACTCAGTTAGGCAAGCGTATTTCTAAGTTCATTAAAGATGGGACAGTGAGCAAAGACATTTCTGTGATGCAGGTTATCTCCTACAGGTGCCCTGTCATTCCCTACTGCTGTCTTTCTAAATGACCTCTGGAGTTTTAATGATCACTGTGTAGTTTCAGGTTGGCAGTTAATCCCAGGCAGGAGTGATCAATACATCACCACGCCTGTCAGTATGAAAACTGGGAGGTACTTCTACCTTGAACCTCCCTGGTTCCTTGTTATTCCATTCACTTAACCTAAATTTTCAACTTGATAAAGATTTCAGCTGACAGGCATTATTTATAATGCCCATAACTTCAACTGTGGCATTTGCTTATAAATAATTTATATACAGGCATATGCTTTGCTTTTATAGAGACACGGGAGATAATTCCATTACCAGTGGTTCAGTTATTAAACACATTCATCCACCCTAAAAAAAAAATAAAAAAATAAAAGAGTCTAAAAGGCAAAGCAGATGTGCTGGGAAAAATATTAAGGACTGATGTTCAACCCTACTTGCTAAGAAGAACACACTATGGGAAAGTGTCTTGACCAAAGGCTTCTCCCTCTTGTTATTATTGTGTGTCTTTTTCACACTGAAAACTTGTCACATTTCTATGAGCTTCCCAAAATGGGCATAATTGTTAAAGCCAAGTACCATCACTGGTACTTGAGGGTTTGAATCTTTCTTTGTGCTTTGAAAAGAAATAAGCAGACCTTGATAATCACCGCAGGGAGGGCAGAGAGCTGCATAAAAACTACTTTGCTTTAATCATCTAGAAAATATCTTGGGAAAAGATTCAGTGGATTCAAGGTCGAACAGATCTTATTTTTCAGTTGAGATTGGAAGGTGATGAAAGAAATGATACAAGGTACAGCCCTGTCTCCCCATCCTGAAATAAAGAAGAAATCTTATATCATGGATACATAACCCTTCTTCTGCAGGTGATGGGTGGGTTTGTGCATAATCTACTTGCAGAGATGCGAAATACAAATGCAGATGAGGGCACTATTTTAACAATTGGCAAGCAGCTTTCTGAACCCTTTGGCAGGGCTGCTGAACTCCACACAAAGCTTTCATCTCTCTGAATCACTCAGGGCAGATTAATCCTTCACTTGTAGGTTTGTCAGATGAAAAGCAGCTTGAATGGTTTGATTTTTTTTTTTTTTTTAATTGTGGCTAAAATACTATTGGAGCTGTGTACAAATCATATACAACCAGAGTCAGGACTTCCAAAAAAAGCAGGGACACCTTCCACTAGACTGAGTTGCTCAGAGCTCCATGCAACCTGGCCTTGCACACTTCCAGGGATGGGGCAGCCACAGCTTCTCTGGGCAACCTGTGCCTCACCACCCTCCCAGGGAAGGGTTTCTTCCTGCCTGGCGTTTCCTCCTGCTGCTCCAAGGAACACGGACAGGGCTGAGAGGCCGATGGTTTGACGCAGCCGGGTGTTTCTTATGCTCTTATGCTCGTTGGATCCTACAAATCCTTACTTATAAAGCAATCTTCTCCTGTGTAAGTAGCTTTGAGCACTCAGGCAATGTATGATTCTTTATCTGAGAGCGTCACATCCACCTTCTCTATGAAACAAAGTGGGTCACAGGCGTTTTTCTGCAAGGCTTTCACTTGACAGGTCTACACCAAAGGTGAGCTGGTTCGCTGGGTTTAAGGAGGAAGCCAATTTGTCCTTTCCAAGTTCTTTGACAGCCATTCTTAAGGCTTATCATTCCCAGTTCTTCTACACAGAAATGACACTCATTTTCTCAGCAAAATGGGAGAATAGCAGCCTAATTTATTGCAATCCCTGCAATGTCTCTTTTGAAGCTCAGACAGGATTCAGAGATGTTCAGCCTGTTCCAGTCCTGAATGGCTTACCACCTTTTGAAAAACTGTTATTCAAATCTTTCTTTACTTTTACCTTAGTTTTCCCCCCCTTTTTACATGGAATTTGTCAAAATCAAGGTGATGTCTTTTAAAGTATTTTCAGAAAGAAAACTTGATTGCTGTTTTCTACCTGGCCAGGTACATTTCATGTTTTCACATTCCAGTTTTACACTGATTATTAACTTTAAATACTTTATGGGGAGAAGGACATAAGTGAGAACATTGATAAGAGGAAGAAAGGAAATGACAAACCAAAGAGAGATATTGCTGGGGATTTACACTCCATGAGTTCAATAAGGCTGTGAAAGAATGTACCTGTTCTTCCTGTGCTCTAACTGGCCTGTGTAAGTGACTCTGGAAATCTCTCTCCTTGTGTTTTCCCATTTCTTTTCCCCAGGGAGGACATAAATCTGTAGGTCAAACACAGAGGTCTGAAGAACAACTACATCAACAAGGAAACAACACACAAGCAGAAGCCTGAATCAATATTCGGTCAAGCCCTTTAATTATGCAGCTCATTTTGTGCTGATGTAAGTAGATCCTTAATTCTGAAGCAACCTGTGCCTAGGGAAAAGGAGTGGAAGAGACTGGAGTGTCCCTGTACACAGCAGCTGATGGGGAAGCGTGAGGCAGTGAAGAGATGGAGAACGTGAGAGATGTAAAACCTCACCCAGTCTGACATTTGGGAGTAGTGGAGATACCCAGGGAGAGGAGAGAGAATATGGACCTCAGGACAAGAAATCATTTTAGAAGCATGTGTATATATATACCTGGATTTGACCCATCTTTGTCACACGAAAGACCTGGTACAAAAGGAAGTTCCTGTGATGAAGAGTGGAAGGTTGTCATCAGGCCATGGAAAAATCTCGTCACAAATTCTTTTTTTCCACGTCGGAATTCAGGAACAGAGGAATGTAAGATCTAACTAGCTCACATGCTACGACCTTTAAAGTAGCTTATTTTAAAAAAGAAATCAGATCTGATCTCTGCTTTGGGAATAAAATAAATGTTGTAGAGAAACGTACAAGGAGTTCTGGATCAGATTCTGTGGTCAGTGGTTCAAGTGATCAAATGATCAAAACTCCAGTTGAATTCTTCCAAAAGACTGTTCAGATTCCTCTGGGTGTGTGTCTGTGCTTGAGTGGTCACAGCAAGACAAACATCCAGCCCAGAAGAGCTGGAATGGAGGACAAGAACCAACTTTGGGATGAAACTCCAGTGGAACCCACAGTAAAACATCACTGTCACCGCAGAATTAATTGCATCACGTCAGTCAATGTGACCAATGTGACACCAAATTATAGACACTGATCCAGAGAGACAGAGTTCCTGGCTTGAGAGCACCTCGGTGTGAGCTCTGTCTCTGGGAGAGATGCACATATCTACCTACATGCAGGTTTTTAGGAACAGTCCACAGGGACTGAACATCTGGGAGTCGGGGAAAAGCCAAAAGCGCTGGCAGAGGCAGCAGGCTGGCAGCTAATAAACACCACGTTACTCTGCATCATAAATCTCCACGAAGTTCATTTCTTCTCCTCTGAGAATGACTAATGTGAAGCCTCTCCTTGCCAGTTATTGTAGCGCTGCACCAAGCGGGTTGGATGTGGAGGCTGCTATTAATAGCAGCGAACGAGCTACTAATTGGGCAGTTATGTAATGGCTTTGTTATGAAACCTGGTTTGGGTTTGACACCTTCTGTTTGCTAAAAACAACAGTAACAACCCCAAACAAACCCAGGCGTAGCAGTATGTGACACGAAATAAAGGCTGAATAATCGCCGGTGTTTCACAACTCAAATAGAATTAAAAAGAGGGGAAAAAGATGAGCTCGTTTCTCTGAATTCCAACAGGAGTGAGCTGGAAGGGAATCGTTCCACAGATCTGCTGTTCAAAGGGATACTTTAAAGTAACTTTCTTTAATACCTGCCCTGCAAATACTGGGAAAAAAAGAATTCCAAGCAGCCTGTTTTTGTGACTTGTGAAGTCTCAGAAAGTGCTTTTTTCATTTTCAAAAATGGGCTTCGAATGAGTATGAACAGAACGTAGTTTAAGGAGGAAGAAGGACCAGAAAAGGTCCGTGTGAGACACACTGATGCAAATCCTGCACTAGGATGAGGCACTAATCCCTACTCTTGTAAATGATAATAGACAGCCTGGGCAGTTTGACATTTTCAAAGTAACTTTAAAAAAAAAAAAGAAAGAGAGAAACAGATGGGGATGACATTTTGTTCCCTACCATACAGAAGGAGAGAAAATTGCATTCCATTAGGAGAGAAGGTTTTATCCGGGGTGGCCCTTTGCAGTGACTGTTGCTGGGTATTCCAAAGGCTGGACATCACTGATGCAATGTACAGCACTGGGAGCTTCTCCTCCTGATGAAACCCTCTAGTTGTGGGGCTCTTTTCCTTTGGATGCATCAAACACTGCAGTGTGGAGAGCCTGGAAGAAAAAGAATCCCTATGGAGGTTTGTAGTTATATGTATGTAATAATATATAAATATCATCAATATAGAAATAGCATAAATATAGAAATAGCATAAATATATAAATTTCAGGAAACTGGCCACAGATACCACACTCAGCCCTGCTGACTCCATGTTATTTTCCACTCTCTGTCATTTTAAATTGTCTAGGTGATGACAAAACCCCTTATTTTTCCAGCAGTGTGTGTTGGGAAGGGGTTATTCTAATAAAGGAAAACTCTACTTTGTTCCTTATTAAAACACCCAGAGGAGGCAGCCAAAGGGCTTGCAGAGATTTGATGCCCAATGTCCCAAGCACCGCACTAATTACATCCAGCATGCTGAAAAAGCCGTGATAATTTAGGGTTCAGCAAGTGTTGAAAGGAGTAGGACACTATGGAAACCAAGCTGGAAGTTGGGTGGTCCAGATGGCTTCCACATGTATCCAGTTAATTATCAAGATCCAGAATCACTTATCCTTTATGTGTGTGTACATCTATATTAATATGCAGAAATATGTAAATGTATAGACTGTTCGCTTCATTAGGACATTTTGGAGTTACCACGTGGCAAATAATAGAAGAATCTTCTCCTAAAATGAAATATAGGCAAGCTTTCCTACTCCTACACATCACATGAAAGGAGTTTTGTCTTAGGTGCATCTTTTCACTAATGGTATAACTTGTCTGTGTTGTTGCTGCTCTTCTGTAACCTCACTTGTGTGAGAAGGAAGAGGGATCAAGAGCTCCTCTGAGTAGTAAATTCATATTTCATATGTCATAGCTATTTCATATTTCTGTTGTGGTGGTACCAAAGGGTTCCAATAGGATATAGGATCTGTCACCTGTTTCACTGTAGGACAGAGTTCAAAATTCATTCACAGTACTATGATTTCTTAATTCTCAATTAGTCTGAATTCATGCTGGTATAAGTTTATATTTTTACAATACTTCAAAAGCTTTTAAAAAACTTTTGCACTTTCTAAATCTTTAACTGCTGTTTAAATTTTAAATACCTTAAAAATATTGAAAGTTACCTTTAAATGATGTTTAAATGTGGGAGTATTTTTTCCTATGTCTGATATAATTTTTTTCCTCTGTAATAGTGTTTTTTCCACCCTTTGCATTGCCTGCCTGCAGTGATAGTACATCTGCTACAACTCTCTGTGCATCCTGCTGATCCTTGTTTTTCCCAGGATAAGGCAACCCAACCTTTCTCATTGGTGAGTGCATGTAATTAGTATGTGTCTATTGTCTACTAATATCTGTTAATTACCATTTCCTGCTGGAAGTATATTTTATTTCATGTGTCCATCATATTTTAATTGATTTCTGGCAAACAGTTTCCTAATGGAGAAGCTGAGAAGCTGCTTCTCTGTGGGATGTCATCCAGGAAATACCATTTTTTTTTGTTTTCCTCTGGATTTTACCAAGTCTTTTTTTTTTTTCCTTCCTTTTGAATACATGGTAAGACCTCCCTGTAATTCTGAATCAGAAAGAAGTCAGGATGGGAAAGGAACTTCCCTATAGCTTCTACCAGCGGAGGAGATGGTGTTGAATGTTCACATATCACATATCATAAGTGACTGTACACAAGTTGCACCTGGAGAGGTTTAGGTTGAATATTAGGAAAAATTTCTTCCTGTCAAAGGTCATCCACCCATGGCACAGGCTGCCCAGGGAAGCAGTGGAGTCACCATCCCTGGAGGGGATTAGGAGCACGCTTTGGAAGTTGTACATATCCTTCTGTCCTTTCGTTTTATCCTTACTATGAGCACTCCCTGCTGTCAGGGTGATGAAACCAGTCACTGCATTTCTCCTCTGCTTGGACATAAAACCTCCACAGGTCTTACAGCTGTGCTTTCCTCAAAACTCAGCTTCTTCCCAGTCAACAGTGTCTTCTGTGCACTGGTTCCTTCAAGATCTTTTCTGACCAAATCTTTCCTCTCCTCTTCGGTTCAGTCCATCCAAACTATTGCCATCAAAATACTTCCCTTTTCTCACCACTCTGAGCATGTTCCTCTCCCTCTAAAATCTCAACATTGACTTATTTCCCCCATAAAATTCCAGCCAGCCCTGGCTAACTGTGTTACTGCTTGTTCCTGACTCCCCTCCTCTTGGAAAGCCTTCTCATCTCCAGTGCTGGGAATCCCTATGCATGGGAATCAGGGGATGTGTTGGTATTGATTTCCTTCAACTTTCTTCCTTGAAAGGATGCTCTGAATCCAAAACGTATGGTAGATTAAATTACTTCAAGTCCCTCGTTTGTTTTAGCAAATGCCTGGAAATATTTCCCAAACAGTCACCAAAAGCACTGAGAATGAAGATTCAGCACGATTTAATTGATTGCTGTGCCAGTGCCTCACCACCCTCACAGGGAAGAATTCATTCACAGCTTGAAGTATCTCTCTTATAATTATATCTGTCTTTCAAATCCATGTCATGTATGCCAGTGGCAAAAGGTCTTGTTCTCAGAGTGTTACTGACTCTTATAATTGCTTGGAAGAAGAACTGTGTAAATAATGGAATATTTTGTTTGCTTAGAATTCATTAAAAATTACTCAGCTCAAAATAACTGGGACAAGTGGATTAAAAAGAAATCACTCTCTTCAAAAACACTATTTTAAAGGAGCATTCTTAATTAAAAATACTTCAAATTAAAAAAAAAAAGAGTCAAGAAAAATATATTCTTTAGAATTCTGAGGTGAAACTTGAATCCTATTAGACCACTCCTGTTTCCTTTCCAATGCAAACAAATGAAGACATCTCTGTTAGGTTCAGCCTGTGTTTTTGTCCTTGCCTCATGCAAAAAGCTAAAAAAAAAAAAAAAAAAGGCATTAATTTTTCACCTATTTCTCCCTGTGGTGCTTCCAGAAGTAGGGATGAAGTGGCCAGCAGTGCTTCCCAGCCTGTCAGGAGTGATGCTTTTTTAGGCCAGAGAGAACCTTTGGTCTCCTGCACAGCAGGAGCGTGACAGAAGCACTGAGCTATCAAATCAGTTATTCTGCCAACATCTTTGTGCTTCACTCAGGAGTGAATTAATGCTCCCTAGGAGTGCTCCAGCAGCAGGGAGAGGCAGCACTCTCACTGCCCTGCCCGGGCAGGAAGGTGCTGCCAGGAGTGTAAGTCATGGAGGAATGATTCATGTCCCTTAAGGAACCTTCACAGATCTACTTCATAATCCAGCAGAGACCTGGGATGTCTGGGACTGGCACCAGTTCCTGGAGTCGGCACTGGTCGGAAGGTGCTGGTGAGGGAGCTGCTCTAGCAGAAGACACTGGGACAGGCCTTGGGCCACCATCATCTCCAGGAAAGGAAACAGGGAGTCTCTGGCACACTGGCCAGGTGATGTCACCAGTCCTTCTGCCCCCCAAAGCTTCACTTAGGAGAGTCCAACAGCTCCAGTGAGAAAACAAGAGACACACATCATGTGGTGCAATGGAGAATCCCATACTGACCTGACATCTGGTGCCTCCAGTCCAAACTGTTCAGTGAACTGCAATCCCATGTATTTTCTGTGTGATTTTTCCCAGTTGATCCTTTTCTTTTTACACTGTTCCTGCATCTTTCCTGGTTTGCACATACCTGTTGGATGTTTTCCTTGCTTTCCTGAGGTGATGTACCTGTAACTGCTCCAGTGTTTCCCACAAGTTGCCCCGAGGCAGTAAGTGCTTTGCCAGAAGTGTCTGTGCAACCTTGGGGAAGGACCAAGGATTTCTGTTCAAGACCATCTGGTCATAAAGCCAGTATTTATCTAAACCCCAGAGCACTCAGGTTTTCAGGGTATTTTCTGTCTAGACCTCTGCTGTAAATGGCTGATGCATTTGTTCATGAACTAAACATACAATATTCCTAGCAGCCCTCATAATGAGCAATCTACACAAATGACCTTTTGAAAGCTCTCTGACTCCTTCAAAACATAAGCAAATTGAAAATCTGTATGTGTGAGGTCAGAAATAAAATGAAATCCTCACTTTGGCTGTCTAAAAATAAAGCCATGCAAAGCAAAGACCTGGCTGAATAGCAAACTCTTGAAAGAAATACCATTTCCTTTGCCACAATAAATGTTTTAGTATAAAGTAGAATTTATAATTCATTCCACTGAGCTGTAACATTTTGTTGAACTGCAGGAACTTTAGGGGAACAGCTCTTC
Organism: Pachyramphus minor; assembly: GCA_013397135.1. Classification (NCBI taxonomy): domain Eukaryota; kingdom Metazoa; phylum Chordata; class Aves; order Passeriformes; family Tyrannidae; genus Pachyramphus; species Pachyramphus minor. The sequence goes on along the minus strand of VYXB01008625.1, from coordinate 129,050 downwards.
AGTTTTTCAGGCTTGAACCACTCTCTTAAAAACCTGGGATGGTTTTTAAGCATTTTTTGGTTTTTGTTCATTATTGAGATCTGACTTTCTTCAACCACAGATTAGTTATTTCTGTGGCCTTAAGAGAAGCCTGAAGCTCTAAGCAGCTTTTAGAACTTCTCCTCATGGGCCAGATCCTTGGCTTCCATCCTGTCTGCTTTGGTCTGCTCAGGCAGAATCTGGGGAAAATACGGAGTGCTTAAATGACAGCTACAAATTAAGGTTTTCTTTCAGCTCAAGAGTGAACTGCACTTAAGAGATGATTGTTGTAAAGAGAAAAAACCCCCTCTGAACTGAAGTGTTTCCAAGCTACTCATCTCTTCCTTAGTACCTCTTGTGAAAATCGAGTCCTATGACACCTGATCTTTGAAACAATTATTTTCTTTCCTTAGCTGCTACGATGAAATTCACACTTGATATTTCTGTAGGAACTTCTTGTCCCCTTTTTAGACTTGGTTTGTTTTTTTCAGATTGAGAAAGGTGGGGGGGGGAAAGAGGAATTTTCTTTTTTCTTTTTTTTTTTTTAAATCTCAGTTTGGATCACTCAACTTCATAATGTCTTTAAAAAACCCATGAACACATCAACAAGAAAAGGAAGCGAATCAAAATTTTGAAATTGATTTTAATAATTTCTTTGGAACACTTTTTTATTAAGTAATAAGTGTATGGCACAGTAATAGCAGATGCTTTGGGTAAATGCTTGTTGTTAGAATATACTGTTAGGGAAAAAAATTACATAGGGCAGGAGAATGAGCTTAATTTTTTCATGCCTATTCTGCCTGGATAAGGAACCTGGCAGGTAAGTCCCCACAACTACAGTCATCAGCCCACACTGGGGTTTCAGCACGGCTGGTGGTGTTGTTTATGCAATTTATGTTACAAAATGATGCACAACTTGCATATTATACTTGTGTTAGAGGGGACTCAGAAATATGCTACTGTTCTGAATACTTTTTAATGCACCTTCCCCTCACACATATTCATTCTTGGAGTGTGTCCACTCTTGCTGGTCTGAATTGAAACATCCTCCAGTCTCTCTGTACTGACACTGCTGCACAGAGCGTTTCCCTGGAGAGGGAATGATGAAGTAAATGCTTTGTACTTGCTCACAAGTTCCAAAGGCTCCCTTTGCTGCCACCTTTTTGACGCAAATTCAGTGTATTTGTATTTTGCTGCCTCACCCAAAGGAAAACTACCCTCAGCATTCCTATTGTACATTCATGTTCCTTTCGTGAAGAGTTGACAGGTTCTGACTCTTCCTGCAGGATCACAACTCTGGATCCTGATTCTAGAAGCTCCAGAGGTTTCATGTAAAGGAAACTTTTGTGGGTATATTTTGTCTGCGTGTGTTCTCACGCATCAAAATAAGGATGGAGATGCTTCAGGCTGCCTTGTGATGGGGAGCTCTAATTGTGCCCAACTACTCTAAATGATCAAAGTGCTGTGCAGGTGTTAATTTAACTCTTTACTTGCCTCACCACCAACTAAGTTTATCAGGGAGGAGCAAAAGTAATTCCACGTTCACCAGAAAGGAGTGAAAGCACCTCAGGTGGCCAGATAGCCCCCAATTCTGTGTTCAAGTGAGAGAACCAGGGCAACTGTTTGCTGTGACATTCCACGCGTGTGCCTTGCCTTGCCCTGCCCTTC
>VYXB01008625.1:53178-125257 GCA_013397135.1 Pachyramphus minor | reverse complement strand
CAGCCCCGATCGCCATGTTGGGTGTCACCCCCCCGGTGGGGACACGAGGCCACCGCCACCACCGCCCTGTGCCCCCCCCGCCCGGGCTCTGAACACCTGCCTGCCCTCCGCCACACGGCTTCCACCCCGCAGAGTTCTGCTGAATGAAATCAATGCCGACCGTCACTGCCAGAAAATCAGAAAATCCCTTTCTATTCTTTTTTTTTTTTTTGTTTTGATTCTGCCGACATCACACCCCTCCGTGCAGCCCGTTAGCCGGTAAATGGCAGTGGAGTGTTTCAGTGGGACTGACACTTTGCCCGGTTCTTGGTTTCCAGAGGGGCGTTCTCCGTCGTGAGGAGGTGCATGAAAATCACCACAGGACAAGAGTACGCTGCCAAAATCATCAACACCAAAAAGCTCTCGGCTAGGGGTGGGTACATTTTAACCTGGTGTTTAAGTGATGTCTCCTCCCTGTTTCCTGCATTCATGTACTAAGCGCTAAAAAATGATAAGAATATCTGAATTATTTGATTTCTTAATACATTTTTAATTATTATTTCCCTTGTTTGATTTTTTTTTTTCACTTCATACTTTTTTTTTCTATGTTGAATGTTCCATGGACTGACTGCACAGAGGTTGCTGGAAAGTATTTCAAGAAAAGATGTACAGAACCAGTTAACCATAATACAGCCTCTTTATTTTTGTATCCAAGTAATTTGAGTATCAGCAAAATTTTGAGTGTCAGCAAGCATTTTGCAAGCTGATATTTTTGGGGAGGTGTTGATAAATAATAAGTTTCCATTACAGATTTTATCTTAAATATTCTAGTTTTGCTGAATTCTGTGTTTCCATTGCACCTAACCATGAGCATCAAGGCCCATCTGACTATGAATGCATGAGGAAAAGTGTACTTTTACCTCATAGTAAACTTTCCTGTGAGATGACAAGGATCATTTTTGAACTAACCAAGGAATTCTGAGGCAGTGCTGAACAGTGCTACTGTTACAACCCTGCTGCAGAGCTTGTTTGTGCCTTCCTGCGATGTGTGTGTTCCCAGGAGCTTGTCGGGATCAATGGCCGGGTTGTTAGGATACATTGTAGGTAAATATACGCACGGTGTGGGTTGTTGTTGTGGAAAGGAAGCTTGAACGGTGCCGTGTCAATTGCTTGTGAATTCCCGGTCCCAGTGCTTGTGTTCGGATGTCCGGGATTAGGCAGCGTTTGCCCTTAAGGTTATCTGTGTTTTCATACGAATTTGTGGTGTGGTCAAGAACATGGGAGTGAATAAGCAAACAGTGTCAGTGTGAGACTGTTCGTGGCCTGGTTCGCTTCTGACCTGAAAGACTCCCTGCAGGTAAATTGTAAATTCAATAAAATATTGCATGGGACATAATGGCATGTTATGGTAACGTGCTGTTCTCTCATAAAGATCTTTTAGCATCATGTCAACGCTCTTATTTGCACCTGATGGAAGTTGTGTGAAAATTTACTTTTTGCTCAATTTCAGTCCTTCACACTCTCACTGTGAGGTTTGCTTTCCTTCACTTTTCAAAGGGTACCTAAATTAAAAATATTATTTTAGAGTTAGGAGTTTAAAGAGAGGGAGGTTAAGAAATTCATAATACTTGAGATAAAATATTTTCACAAGTCTGCTTAAAGCAATTTTTTTTAATTTGTTAGAACAATATAGGGTGATCTGTTGAATTTTGATACTTAAAATAAAGCACCACATCCTGTGTGATTTCATAGATCTAAGTAACTTTCCATAGCAAGATCAGCACCAGGTGACCCAGTGCCGTGGGGTATATATATGATGGGATAAATCCTGAAATGCTGGGCTGAATTAGTAAAAACTCAATCTTTCTCATTAGTCATCATTTGGATAGTACTGTATTTCAGGCTTTAATTTTTGCACTTTGTTCATGCAGGGCCAGGTTGGTCCTTGGTGTGGTCCAGCAAAGAGTGGGAGCATACTTGGAAAAAGCTGGCTCATAAAATGGAACAAGGCAAATTTCACACAGCTTTTTCTGTAGGGTTAGCATAAAACCCATAAAGGTAGGGGTTACACTTCAAAGCTGGGCTGTGAAATATCCTTTCTTATCAGAACATGTGTGGTGCCATGTCCATGAATGCAGGGAATGCCTTTCCCTCTCTGTTTTCAGACATCCCAGAAATGTTGGCTTGGAGACGAGCTTGGTTGTTTTTTTGTGGAGGTTGTTTTGGTTTTCAGTGCTTTGACATCTACTAAACAGCCTCCAAAAGGCAAGGTTCTTGGAAGAATCTTCAGATTCTTATTAGGCAGTTCTTTAATTGCAGGGAAATGCCCTTGAATGACACTTGTGGTGCAAAAAACTAAGCACTAAAAAGTGTCAAACTGTGATACTTTCTCCTGGCTGATAGTAGGGGTGCAGTTCATAAGTAGGGTGCTGGTTTTGAAATCTAAGTTTTGGTTTACTGCTCTGTGAGGAGGTAGCAGTTCACTTCTGTGTGTCATGCTTACTTGAAATACCAATCCCAGTGTAAATCATTGGGTCAGCTTCACCTGTGAGCAGAGTTAAGAGGTTGTTCTTGGCTTGGAGATGTGTATCCCTTGTACAGTGCCTGGCTCTCTGGAAACCTTTTAAACAAAATGTCAAATCTGGGCCTTTTTGTCAGATGGAGGAAGAGCAGGGTCAGTGTATGATACAGCAGAGTCCAGGCTCTCAACACTAAATGAAAACTTAAGGTAGCTTTGAAATGAGAAGTTACTTACTGCCCTCAGCCCAGTCACAACAATACTTGTCTCCTCAGCCCTCCTTCACCTCAGCCATAAATGTTCTTGGAGATTTATCCAAATCCTTACTTTAGCAGTCCTTCTAAACTGAGGAAGTGATCTGGGCACAGGCTAATGCCAGTGAAGATGTGTTCTCATGGGTTTCCTTGTATAGTTACAGGGAAATTTCAGGCGAATTGCGTGTGTGCAGAGGCACGGCCTTGGGCTGCAGTTTGGAGGGGAAAGGAAGCTGGGTGCCCTGTTCTAGCAGGAGTAACCTGTGTGCTTTTCAAGTGGATATTTGTATTTATATTTATATAATTCTGATTCCATGCTTTTCTGATTTTAGTAATAGAAAGAATACATATTTGCAATTGAAAGCTATTTCAGTGTAGCAAAAACACTTTTGCTTGTTCAAACAACATATATTCTCTTCTTGAAGTACCCTTAAGCTGCACTTGAAAGTTCTGAGCTTTGACTTGGCATTTTCTAAGTCAGCTGGAGTATTAAACTGATACTAGAATATCAACAGCTAGTTTTTTATCAGTAGAGTATGTTCTAGACAGGCTTGCACAAGTTGATTATGATCCTGATTTTAAAGGGAGGGGAAAAAAATATATCCTCTAAAATTAAGTGCAACAGTGAATTAAGTACAGAGAAAGCTAAGAATAAAGTGAAGAACGTGTGTTTGCTGATTTTGGGTTTTCTATTGTTTCATCTGATGAAGTTCTTGGGTTTCCCTTATTACTCAGTGTGTGCAGTTTTGCTGTTCTCTGTGCTGTTTTTGTTGTTTTGTGCTTTATTTTAAACGTCAAAATTCAACAAATCACCATATTGTTCTAACAAATTAAAAACCATGCAGTTATAAGTGAGCTTCTGTAAGGTGACTTGACTTTCCCCCTGTCTGTTCCAAATACCAAATAATGAGCAAATAGGCTGTTTCTTTTTGTCATTATCTGTACATCTTTTATCTTCTCTTGTCTTCTGGCTTTGATCCAAATTGATTTCATATAAACAGATCCATTTTCTTAAAAGGTTTGGCCATTGTCTTCTGTCTTGAAAAAAACCCCGAACTATTAGACAAGTGTTTCAAGTGTTTGCTCCTCTGATTGTGCTTGAAAAGGTGAATTACTGAGATATTTTGATTGGGTGTGATTCTTGCCAGTAACTCACAGTGACAGTTCCTCTGGTGACCAAAAGCCCGGTGCCTTAGGTGGCGGTTTGATGGCATCTGTGTGAGGAGGATCATGTTCCAGTCCTTCTTCTTTTCCAGGGAGCTTTTGTAAAAAGGCTGGACACAGCTCTCCCAGCCCTTGGATTGCTGCAGCAGAACTATGAGCACTTTGTTAATGGGTACAGGAGTAATGTAAGAATCAGCTGGAGGTTATCGCTGCTCCTGAGCTTTCAGGGACCAGCCATTCCACCAGCTTTGAGCTTTGGAGGTGTCACTGGGTGTTTACTTTCCTTCTTAGCAGGAAATCTCCCAGATCTTTTTCAGCATCTTTCCAGTTCTTCCAAGAGAGGGTATTTGCTGTGAGCCTGTGCCTGCAGATGTGAGGCACAGCCAGAGGTGATGAGAGTGATCGCCCTTACCTGCACCGAGCTGGGATGGGTGTGGAGGCTGCAAACCCCTTTGGGAACAGTTCTGGGGCACTGTGGAGCAATCAGGCTGTGGGAACAGCATTTCAGCGTCTAAAGCTGTCCAAGTAGGGCACCTCATGATCCCTAAAGTGATTTAAAACACATTAGGGAGATGAATGAAATGGAAAGCACGTAGGGCAGTGTTTTCCAGCGTTTTTGGTGTGTCACTAGATCAACATTTCCTGTAGTCAGGTAGCCTGTGTCAGTCAGTGCCAGATGTTTTACAGGAAGGCAAGCTCTAATAAAGCTTCCTCTACTCCATGGGAGGAGAAAATAATTCTTTCTAATCTAGCTAAAGATGTTAATCCCTGAAGTGCACATTTACCTGGGCAAGTTTATTACCACACATGTATTTTTAATGCTCATTTCTGTTCTTACGCACACGTGACGTTATTCCCACACGGAGAGTACCCTCCTTAAGGGCATCCAGGTGCCAGTGAGGCAGTTGCTGCCTTTGTGAAGACAGGAATTAAGTTTGGGATTTTAGCTGTTTTCTCCATGTCTTGCTGCAGTCTGTCTCTCTGTTAATTACCTGTCATTAAGAATGTTTTGAAACTGGTTTTCTCCAGTCTATAAGAATGTTCACCTGCTAACACGTGGCTGCCTCTTTTTTAACATTTTTAACATTTGTGCTCAGTGTTTACGTTCAGCTTAGTCACGGCATTCTTTTCAGTTTGACACAGTTGTAACACAACGTGTTTGTTTGCATTTTTATCTGCAAGTATTTTTCAGTTGCAAATTACTGTAATTTAGCAGGCTACTGGTTCTGTTAAAATCAACTCCATTCACAAAACTCAGGGGAGTGGAGAGGTAAGAGTGTTATTAAAAAAAACAAACCAAAAGGGATTTTTGGTTAGGGGTTCTGCTTTGTGACGTTTTGGAGCTTTGGTTGGTTTTAGTGAAAATCTGAAGAGCCTTCAAATACCAGTGAGAATGAGGTCTTTGAATCTCTGTGGTGAATGTTGGTTGGTAGTAATTTATTCTAACAGTTCAAAATAGGTTTGCAATGAAATGTCCTGGCAGTTCATAGTTAAATTATTCATAGCAAATACTATGTGATTTTCATCATGTCGCTTCTGGGCTTCTTTGCAGAGGAGTTATTTTCTCTCTCCATTGTGACTGCTGTTTCTCTTAGAAAGGGAAATTCTCCTTACAGCTCATACACTGAGGGGCCTTAGATTGCATCAGAACTGGAAGATGCACATATTGCTCTTGCTGCCAGGAAGGCTTGTTGCTGGTGTTGTTACTTGGAGTTATGTACTAGAAAAAGTTAATGTTGTAAATAAATGTCCTTGATGTGTAGCTACAGAGCTTGGAGCGATACTCTAGAAACAGGGCTTATAAGTTATCCTTGAAGTGGAAGTTTGTGGAATTGTAGCCATTCATGGCAATGGAGACATGAAACCAAATCCAGTATTTAAAATAACCTGAGGAGACTTGGAGAATTAAAAACGTGTTTACATCATCTGTCAGCTCATTAGGGGAGGGGAAGAAAATGTACACAAGAGAGGATTCTTGGGGACTTACTTGGCTACTGCTTTCCTGCCATTTTCTGACAGAAGTTGCAAATTTTGGCACTGACTCTGTTTTGTGTGTTCACTTACTGCAACCTGGAGACTTAGCTGCACCTCTGAATAGCTCCACTTCCAGAATTGCTTCTGTTGGGAGAGAAGGGAGAACTAGATGCAGAGGAAAATAGAAACTGGATACCTTTACTGAGCTCCCACATCCTGATACTGAAATGTGGATGTGTTCTCTTCCTCCTGGTCTGGGAGAAGTTGTGTTCCCTGCTAATGGATATTGTACTTCCAAGTGAAATGTTTGGTCAAATATGAAAAGAAGGAAATGAGCACAAAGGTCACACTTTGCCTTTATTGTGGATTGGTTCTGTTTGTACATAGAAAACGTTGTTTTGTGGGAAACCAAAGCTCAGGTGTTTGAGACTTGCATCTGCTCTCGCTGACAGCAAGGCAGAAATGCACTTGTTCCTGGAAGGACCAAGACTGGATTCCTGGGGGCTTGTTCTGTGCTTCATTTCAAAACCTCTATGGTCTTAAAACCCTAATAAAACTAAAAAAAACCAACTAAAATAACAGTGGTATTAAAGTGTGAAAGTCCTGCCTTATGCAGGCAAATTGTATTGATCCCAATACTGCCCATTATCTGTGTAGTTTCTCTGCTTATGATTTAGGGTTATGTGAACATTTATTCATTACTTTTATTCACGCTTTTATGATTCAAAGCTTAGGGGGTCAATTTTTTTTTCTTTAAAAATTTTTTTTTATTTAATTGGGAAATGTCTGATCTGAGAGACTGAAATAGAATTCAGTGAGATATTGTGCTTTACAAATGCATGTACTGCCAAAATAGTGCTTTTCATGTATCTGTCCTTCATTTGACCTCCTGAGATATGTAGGCCAGAGTGTTTCATATGTCAGGGTCCAGCTTCCTGCTTCATACACATTTATTGCTCACGTGTCAAATGCATTATAAGGACATTGGGGGGATTTTTAGAAGGTTATGTGACAAACATAACTTCCTTTGTGCACTGAAACAGGTTACTAGAGAACATAACAGTGGTAGTTCCTCTTGTTCAATTCCTTATTACAAATAATTATGCCTCGAATTTGAAGAAACATCTGCTGTGTTTTGGAGGGGCAGAGGAATCCAATCTGTTTCTTTGTTCCTTGGCTGTACTGAGCTCTGTGTGTATCTTTGAGAGCGAAGATGTTTGTGCAAACTCCTCCTCTGTTTAATCCTTGTATCGTGAGAAATACCTTGTGCTTGGTATCAGAGAGAGTGGAGAATTTCTGTGACCTGGGCTTGGTGTTTTCTCCCAGGGGACCCAGTTGTGCTGTTACCCAACATCATTTTCTAGGTTGGTGTCAGCTTGTTCTGAAATACATTGAGTTTCAGTTGTTTCAATCAGAGAACTCGTTTTAAAGCTTTGCAGCCCTGTTAATTCTTGAGGCATCTGACTGAAAGCTGCTGGATATGTTCTGCTGAACTGAGTTTTTACTTGATTTCTCTTCAGCCTGTTGCTTCTAGATGCCACTGGGTAGAAGCAGTAGCTATAGCAGGGTCAGAAAATCCGGGGAGGGGCAACTTTTGCAAATTTGCAAATATGTCTTATCCCTGATTGAACTTTTATTCTAATCCAGGGCCTCTTTAGTGGAAATTGAGAAGTGCAAATTGTGCTACAGCATATATTTGTTTTTCCTAATTAGGTTTTTATGTCTAGAGAATGATAGTTAATGTGCTGAGCAAGCTATTACAGATAAGGCTGTGCAACTGTTGGTTTAGGTTGGTAGAAAGGACCTTTGCCTACCTGGTGGGTTTGAGGTAAGTTCTGTTCTGTGAATTCCTGACCTTTGGTAAGCAGCAAGTATTTTACAGGAAGCTTGGAGAGCAAAACATGCAGACTTAATTTAAAAAAAACCACAACCCCCCAAACCTCTGAAATGTAACAAAGTAGATTTTAATAATGGAAATGTGATGCTGTGGATATTTGTCAGCAGAGATGAAACATTTCATCTTGTGGTGGGAGGCTTTTTTATTTCTACCAATAACCAAGAATTTATCACTGTTAGGGGTATAAAGTTAATACCCTGGTGATGCTTTCCAAGAGAGCTGTCTGGCATCCATAAAACCAGAACTAATTTAGGTTCTGGCAGTGGCTTTCACCTTGAATATTGAGTGGGCTTGTTGTAGCAGTTCCCAACTGTTTGTGGGGCTCTTTTTGCTCCGTTGCAGCCAGGTCAGTCCCTTTGGCTGTCAGTCGGGCAGTCTGTCCCGTGTGCTGTGTGGGGAGTTGGTTGTTTTTATTAGGCACAAGTTTCTGCTCTGCCAGCACACAGGTGGCAGTGCCAGGGCAAGCATGGCTGCAGTCACCTTCCACTGGATGGACAGTTGTACCTAAATCCACTTGTGTCAGAGGTGCAGAATTAAAAACTGCAGCATCTTGATCTATAACCAGAAAAAGGCATGAAGTGAGTGCTTGCTGGGTCGAGAAGCAGCTGCCTGAATTCTGACAGCTGTCTGTTGCAGGATGTATCAGAGCCTGGCAGTCACACACAGTTGGTGTGTGTGTGGTCTGCAGGCAGGTTTACAGCCCTGCTGAACGACTCTCCAGCCCTGTGGCCTCCAGCTGGCAGCTCCTCACCTGAAAGACTGGTAATTAATTTGTCCAGCATTCTGGGCAGGCTCTGGCTCACGTGGCGCAGGGCAGGCTGCCACACACACTCCTTCCCTGTGCTCCAGAGAGCGCTGCACCTTGCCCAGCAGCAAGATGAACAAGGCCTGGTGCAGGTGGAAACAGTATCACACCTCTGCTGTAAAGTTTCATCATCTCAGCACTTGAGAGAGAAACTCAGAGCGTCAAAGCTCATATCTGTGGGCAGCAACCTACTGCATGTGCTTCCAGAACTTTGTTCCTGATGTAACTGGGGTCAGGAGCTGCTTACTTGTAAATTTTCCACAACGGGAATGCAAGTGTTGCAGCAACAGTCACGTTGCATATTCATGTTGCTGCACGAACAGGTGGGGTTCCTAAATAATATCCATATTTGACAATCTGATGGGATTTGCCAAGCCTAAGATTTCATTTAAATTTTAACCTCTTGGAGAGATAGGTTTGTGATTTAATCAGTCAAGGGAGGCCTTCAAGTTATTTATATTGCATAGCAGGTTTCGAGCTGGTGCTTAGGTGTGATTTTGGTCTGGGGGACTTGCCCTAGGAATGGTTTGAACAAACTATTGCTCATTAGGATAAGTACTCACCCAGTTCAAAGACTTCTCTTGGAACCTTATCACTTTGGTGGGTTTTGCTCATATCCTGCAGAAAGTGAAGATGTGTATTGGGTTTTGACATGGTGTAACATGGACAGAGTGCTGCTGCTGCTGAGGTACTGCCTTGCAGGGGTGATTTTGTTCTGTAGGGCAGATGACCTTTGGTTTCCCTCAGGGTGAAACTTGGTTATTAAAACTCAAAGACCTGCATTACACCCTTTCTTAGAGAAAAATGTCACTAACATTAAGTGTCTCCAAGATGCAAATAAATATCAGTACAGAAACCTTCAAAAACTACATTTTCCCATTATTTATGAAACACTGTAGCTATGAAAATAAAGGTCTCATCTTGGTACTTTTTATGCTGTGTATATTGTCTTTTAAAATCACAAAACCCTGAGTGTAAGGTATATTGCTTAAACTTTGCTTTACACAGCATGGACAGCTGGAAATTCTGGTTAGGATTGCAATGATATGTGCTCTGGGGACTAAATACCTTGCTGATCATGGCATAAAAACCTTCTTTTTTAAGGACTTTTTAGAATCACCACTCCAAAAGGGGAAGGGGGAGCTGGGGGAAAAGGGATTGGAAGAGCTTCCAAAACCCAGTTTCATTTTTTAAACCTGTAGCACTTGATGGTCTTTCAGAGCTATTGCATTTTTGGGGGTAAGAAGAGGAAGAAAAGGCCCCTGGTCCAGTGTTCTGGGTCTGTGTGCACATGTTAGATGCAGAAAAGGATCTGGCAGAGCCTGTGTGTACCCAGCCAGCTTGTTTGCTGTAGGAAAGTAATTCATGCTAAAAGACCTATTAACTAAAGTGATTTTACTTGTAATGAGGGCAGGAATTGGTGTCTTTACATTTTTGTTTATTTGTGTTAAACATGATTTATCTTTTTAAAGTAATAAATTGCTTTCAATGCTATGTTAATCACGACATGTAATGAGATTAATTTTCCCAGAGCAGAAATTGCTGATGTGTGGTCCATCCCCTCCCTTAGGAGCTGAGTGCTGTTGATACAGAAAGTTGTTTCATCTCAACAAAGTTCATAGTCTTTAAAGTACAAAATAGTTGAATAAAACTTTTTCTTTGTCCCTTACATAGAATTGATTCCCCTCCATCCCCTTTACGTAGGATTGATTTCCCCCTGTCCCCCACTGTCTTGCTGAAGTATTTGTGAATAGTAAGGATTTACCAATACTCAAAGTGAAAATCAAATTTAGTGATATGTTTTTGTCTGCTCCTGGTTTTGCTGGTTGGTGTGACAGTCTGCTGAAACTGATACCTCCCACTTCCAAATCACATTTATCCACTGTCAAACTTCTACAGGATAAGAGAACATTTGAGCATGTATTACCTGGGCTTGGCCTTAGGTGAAAAATAGAAAGTGAAATTCAAGTGTATCCAAGGTGAAGTTGAGTCCTTCAGCAGGATAAATAATCTGATTCAGTAGTCAAGCTCTATCTTTAACTGGGGAGGTGAGGGGGTTGGTTATTTTTGCTTTAATAGAGAGGATTTAGTACTGCCCTCTTTTACTTCAAAGACTTTTCTGATTTAGAGCCCGAATTTAGTCATGGACAGTGTTTGTTGTCTGTGCCTGGGCTGTCCTTCAGAGAAGGCTTCATCTTCAGTCAGTACAGTCATGAAGGACGACCTTGTTTGCATCATTTTCTGTAACATCCATCTTCCTTGAGCTGCATCCTGTAGGACAGACTTGCCATTATTATGGCCATCCTTCCTTATGCATGCTCTGAACTGATTTTAATATTTATATGTATGTGGATGTTTGGAATGAGGGATTGGAATTCACCTGAAAAAAAAACAACAGGTGAGGTTTTCTGAGTGTCTTTAGTAATCACTTGTGTCTGCATGGGAGGATCTTGTTGGTAAATTCCAGTGTTTATTTACAGAGTCATGTGGCTGATTTTGAGGCTGATACTGAAGGAGCTTGTTTAGTAATTTCACTTCAACTTTCCCCATTCACCACCACATTTCCTGTCACCTCTTTTACCAGTTGCCTACCAATTTCAAAGTGATCTCCATTTTTGCTAATCCCCAGATGCCTCATTTTCTTTGTTTCTGTGTCCTGAACAGTGGAGCCTGGCAGGGGGCTTTGATCCCTGTCTGGAAAAATTCCCCAGATTAACTAACATTTTAGAGGACTTGCTGCACCCGCCCAGTAACAGATATGCCAAGATGCAGGTAGCTGCAGGGTTTTTATCAGCATCTTGAGATCTGGTACGTTGAGACCAAAGTCCAGACCCATTTCTTTCCATCCCAGGCTGGTGTGCAGTTCCTGACACCGTGCCTTTCTATAGCCTGCTGTTGTGCTGCCTCTGTGCAAGGTCGAGTGGAAACTGCTGTGAAAATAGCTCCATGAAACCAAGCTAAATTAGGAATACTTTCTGTTGAGTGCTGACTCGTTTCTGCAGCCACAGATGCTCATCCAGACAATAAAATGGCTCAAGAGAAAGAAAACTGTGCAAATGCACTTAGAGCAGCCCCGTTCATTGTTTGTTTAAAGTTGTCATGATTCAGAGGCTGAATAAACTGAAACACTTCCAAAATGTTGCTAATTGTTGGTGACTGCTTTGGTCCATAAGATACACTGTGTAAAAAAGCCGAACTACCTCAAAATAGGTTTTGAGGGGTTTTCCCAAATTGCAAGGCCATTTCTTTTGCTTTTTTCTTCAGAGGTGCCTTTCCCTAATGTTTCTCAAACTGCAGTTTATAGACAACTGGAGTTCATAAAGCTCTGACAGCAGCCAGCAGAAACTTCCCGAAGAAGGAAAATGCATGAGCTTCTGGTGATGTGAATTGTGTTTTTTTTTTTCCTCTGGACTGATTTGTATTTGTGGTGTTTTGTGAGGAAATTGTGCCAGTTGCTGGTGAATAAGTTGGTGTAAGGAGTAGTTGTGTAAGAGGACTTGGAAGCTGCTTGTCCCAGGTGACCCTGGTGCTCTGTGGCGTTGCCTCTTGGAGCTTTCCCTGGGACAGGGCTTGGCAGAGAACATGGTGACTGAGGCATCTCACTCCCCTGAGCTTTTCATGGGAGCTGGGTACTTGATGCCACTTCCCTTTCCATGGAAAAGTGCATCTAGAGCTCCTGGAAATAAGGGATAAATAGGTGGGTTTGAAGCCTTGAATGCAGGGAACAGAAAAGTTCATTATAATGGTATCAAGTCTTTTCAATCTGATCTTGAAAATGAGGTGATTGATGTTGGGTTTTTTGCGTAATGAACAATGAAAAACTGATGCTGCATAGATCATAAACCAAAAGAACAAACAAAACTCCCATTATCTGTAGTAAAGTGTCTTGGTCGAGGTTCTCCCTGTGCCCTCCCTGACCAGGATCATCCTCATTTAGGGGGAAGAAGGGAAGGAGATCTCTGCAAGGAGAGTAGTGCTCCCCTGCAGGGCATTTTTCAAGCTGGAAGAGTTAGTTTTACAGAAAGGGGGGCAGGAAAAGATAACAGCTTGTTTCTGATAGTGAAATACAAACGAAGGAAATCTGTGGTAACTCAGAACCAGTGCTGCCTCCATCAGTAAATAACAGAATTCTGCAATCATAACCCATCAATAGTGGTATTATCAGACTTAAACAGCAAAAGTCAGTGGAACCAAGTGCATATTCTTGATATCTCTCTAATGTTCAGCAGCCTCTGCAAGTTCTAGATAGAAAATGGGGTTATGGGAATGAGAACAGAGCTCTATACCTAATGCCACAATGGCATTCCCCTCAAACCTTAGTAGCATTTCAAAGCTCAGATACCTGAAGTTGACCCACCTGAATCTGTATTTCATAGTTAATGAATAATCTCAGCTGTGATTCGGGAAAAAAAATTACAATATGTCTAATTGTGTTACCCAAATGCACTTTCAGTGTTAGAATGACATATACAACACTGATCTGAGTTAGTCAAAGTGGCTCCAAAATAAGAGGTCAAAACCCCAATAACTGTCTTGTTTAGCAGAGATTATCAGCTCCTTTGGGGATTTTGCTGCTGAATTTACCCAGAAGGTTTTTATGACATCATCGTGTGTAGCTACATAAAATTATCACTGCGAATTGTGAGTATTTGCAGGCAAATCCACTCCAGCACTTCCAGGCTGGGATGCACAGAAAGCAACATTTGCACTTGATGTTCTGTGTTCTTGGAGGATTCCCGTGCCCCTCTGTGTTCTTAATACTCGGGTTATTTCTTTGCCAGGAGAAGAGTCCTGGAAGGAACCACCAAAAAGCTGAGCATGTAGACTTGGTCTGGGAACCTCTGTGGAGGGTGTTTGGGCTTTTTGTGCTTTATTTTGCAACTGTGGTGGCCTTAGCTGTGTGCACGCAGGAAATGCCACTCGTGGGCAATAATTTTCTTCCACTGCTGTAACTTGATCATGTTTAGTCTGCTACCTGTATCCTTGGCAACTCCTGGTGTTTGAATAGGAGGATATGGATGGCGTCCGGGTCTGTGCTCTTCACGTACCCTTCTCATGCCCACTTACCCCACCAATTTGGTTAAGCTGTTAAATAGCTCCTGCTTTGGGAACTGTTGCTCTCACCCTGATGCTTGAGAAGGTTTATAAAAAGCAGCTGAGTTTGGCTGTGTAGGTTTGGTGGTGTTTTGCTTTGGTGGGATTTGTTTGTTTTCCTTTCAAATTGTTGCAGCCCATCTCTGAGGTGGTGTCCTTACACCCTCACTGCTGTCTCTTTTGTATTCTTTATTTTGCTTGAAATGTGCTTGTTTTTCTTTGCTGTGTTATGCAAATATTCAATGTAAAAAAAATTTCCTGTAGTTAGAATGTTAAATCTTGTGTAAAAATGCCCACCTAGCTCAAAAGGGATTTTGAGTTTTTTCCCAAATTGCATGACCATTTTTTTTTTCTTTTTTTAATGTTTTCCTTAGAGGTCCCTTTCCTTAATGTTTCTTGAACTGCAGTTTATAGGCAGCTGGTGTTTCATGAAGCTCTTACAGAGGACAGCAGAAATTTCCTGAAGAGGGAAAATGCACGAGCTTCTGGTGATGTGAATTGTGCTTTTTTTCTCTGGGCTGATTTGTATTTGTGGTGTTTTGTGAGGAAGTTGTGGCAGTTACTGATGAATAAGAAAGCAAAATCTGGTTATCTTAGGGGGGAAGTGTGATGGTTTCCTAACCTGTTTTTTTATTGGTAATTCTGCCTGAACAAGATGTGAAAATACTATCCTGGTGTCCCATCATCCTGTCCTTGTAGCACAAGAGCTAAAGAAAATGTGTGAAGAAAGAAATGTCTGCTGCCGAGTGAGTATTAGTAGTAAACTACAAAGGTGTAGCTTGATCTTGCATCAAAATATAAATCAGAATAAGACTTTGCAGTGTAGTTAACTTTTAATTGCCTATTTACAAGGAAACATTTACCTTATTAGTGTGGGAAGATTGTTCGTATTTTCATGGGACTTTCTGTGGAACAGCTGAATAAAATGCTCAGCCACTACTTGAGCCTGATCTCATGAAACACATTGATATTCCGTGGTGGATTGTTGAGTGACAAGCACTGCAAATGTGCTTGAAGTTTCCCTTAATGACTAAGCTTTCCTGCCTAATATAAAAATGAACGGCTGTGCCGGAGTGAGCAATGTTGTCAAACCTGTCATCGAGTCCTCAGAGCTGCTTTGAGTGCTTGTAATGTTCTTCCTTTAATTGACTTGGAAATTGCCAAAGGTTGGTTATAAAAGGGGAAAAGCAACTTTTAAAGGTGGTGGGAAGATTTAGCTTTATAGTTAACTGTGCAAGGGCCTAAATAATTAGCTGCAGTTCAGTTGCCTGCTTTCGTCAGCTTGGGGGTTTTTTATCTTTTTATTTTGGAGAAGGATGAAAACTTATTGAAGAATCTACAGCCCTCTGAGAGAGTTTGGAGGTTGAACTACAAAAAATGTAAAAGATCATCTTTTCATTTGTTGGGTGCGAGTCATTACCTGAATGTCATTGGCTTTCTTGTTGTCAGCAAAAGGGGAAAAAAAAGCCCTACCCCACTGCTACAGAGGTCTGAAATGGAAACTTTCAGTGTTTTCAGAAATGACAAACAGTAATCATCGTAGCAGTTGGGTGACAACAGGTTAAAAATTAAAAAGAATTGAGAAACAGTAGTTTTATTGAGCTACAATTTATTTTTCCTCTGCTGCAGAGGTGGCAGTTAGAAAGCTGGAGTGTGCACAGCTTAGCAAGAGCTTCTTTTAATGTCCTGATAATCATCCATAGCATAACCCTGGGAAGCTTTGGGAGCACGGCAAATGGGGATCTGAGAAGAATCCATGATGAACCCTCCTTTATCTGATCTTTGTTTTAAGCTTCAGCCTAATCCCCTGTGTGTGTGGGAGCCAAAGGTAGGGCAGTGTCGTTGTGTCCTGTGGTGACAGCTCTTGGCTGCCTTTGTCACCCTCAGTGCTGCCTTGCTGTTGTACTCTGCTGTGATCATCATGTCATCACGGGATGCAATCCTCCTCTGAACGGAGTTTTTCTGATTTGTCAGCTCAACAGAGTTAAATTTAAAGAATAACTTGTGAAACTGTTGGATTTGTACAATTGCACAGTGCCAAGGACAGATGGGGAGGCAGAGATATTAAAATGGCAGATGGCTCTCTTGTACCCTCTGCCAGAGAAATTGCAATAAAAGACCAAGAGTTTCCTTTAACTTTAGGTTTCTGATATTTCCTTTAGGAAATAGCATATTTTTCATTTGTGTGCCTGTCCAGTGATTCCTGTTGAACATCAGGAGCTAAATCGGGAACCAGGGAATTGCCCTTGGGAAGATGATAAAAATTGATGGCAGAGAGGGCTGACTTCAGAGCTGTCTTTTGTCTGTTGAAAAATGAGCAAATGACTGAGATGGTGTCGGTGATTCTGTGTGTTTGTGACACTGCTTCCTGTGTCAGAGCAGGCACAGGATCCTCAGGGTAATTCCTTCACCGGCTTCAGCTGAACCCAAGGAGCGTTTCAATTGGTCAGAAGGCGTGGGTGAAATGTGGGCTGTAATTTGGACAGGTGGCAGTGTGTAAAATTGCCATTTCCATTCCTTCCCGGGGCCGGGCGTGTGACTTGGCCAATTGCTTGTGCTGTGGAGCGATGTTCCACAGCAAGTGACCCTGGAAGTGAGCTGTCAGGGGTTATCCCATGAGTGCTGGAGCCGATTGGAAAATTGCAGAGCATGTCATGAACATTTGATGTACGTACAGCTCTGCTGCCACTCAGCCAGGCAGTGTCGAGCCTCATCAAGGGAACTTCAGCTGTCCTGCTTAGCAGAGCGTGTGTGCTGATCCCAGGAAATGGACTGTGGGGAGAATCCTCAAACAGCCTGTCCAAAACTCCCTTTTCCTTCTCCTTCATGCCCAGTGCTGAGCGCTGCTTGTTTGACTGCTCCCCTGTGAGCACAGAGTGTTGGGTGTGCCTGATGTGGACTGGCAGAACAACTGCACAAGTGGTCTGTCAGAAAATCATTTGATCAGTACATAACCACTGTAGTGATAGATTTAAAACAGCACCTGAAGCTGCAACAGGCTTCCATGATTCAGTAGTTGCTAGTTTTGCTTAGATCTTGTTTACACTTAAATACAAAGATTTGTTTGTTTATAAGTCAGTTGATTTTTCTTTGGAGAGAATTTTTTGCCAGTGTCAGCTCTCTTTTTATGAGGGGTATTCTTTGAATAAATCTCAGATGTCTGCTTTTTTAGTGTAAATCATGCTGCCCTGTTAGGTGGAGGGCTAGTGCTTCGGGGGTTTTTTAATTGTTGAGAGCACGTTGGTAGATTTGAAATGAAACATCTGATTTATTTTATGAATTAATAAAATTTAAAATAGTTGTCCTGAGTGTCAGTTCTCCACAAAAATCTGGTCTGTATCCAGTCAGTCATTCTTAGACTACAGACTTACTATACAATTGCCACTTCTTGAACTGTGCTGGGGTTTAGATTGTTTAGATTTTTGAA
The DNA here is from genome assembly GCA_013397135.1 of Pachyramphus minor. Lineage (NCBI taxonomy): Eukaryota > Metazoa > Chordata > Aves > Passeriformes > Tyrannidae > Pachyramphus > Pachyramphus minor. Next base: position 108,145 of record VYXB01008625.1, on the reverse strand, counting down.
ATATTTGCTGCCAGGCTATTTGATTTTTGATGTGCACAGAGCATTCCAATGAGGAATCTTAATTTTGAAGTGGAGAAACAGAGCTAAATATTCCCATCTCCAGAATACTTGTAAGAGACATCTCCTGTACTACATAGGATAGTTTGCAGTAGCTTGGAAAGAAGGGTTACTTGAACAAGAAGATAGACACTGTCATATTACCCCTGTCTTTGATGGTGGCACTTTTTTAATATTGCATGATGTTAAAAATCAAACTGCAAGGGGGTGGAACTGTGTTACTTAGATCCTGGTGCAGCACGGTAGATCATTAATTATATATCTTGTAGCCTGCGAACAATCCATGGGACTAAACATTCCTTAGGTCTGCCTGGGTTTACATCCATTACATTTCAAATCCATTTCAAACCCGGGATAGGGATCATCTTGCTTTGCTCAGTGATTGCCTGGTCCTAATAGTGGATGGGGGAGATCTGGCAGATAAAACCACTTGGTAGTTGGACTGGTTTGAAACATGACCTTTCCTGTGTTTGTGTCTCTATGGCACATGTATAACAACTACCAGGGGAATCCAGACCCGGTGGGTACTATTTATGCTTCCTGTGGAAATCCAGAGGCGAGGAAAGCCGGTGTGGAACTTGTTAAGGGTAGGATTTGTCCAGGGCCCGTTGCAGCTCCCGCAGCCTCAGGTTGAAGGGCGTTGAGGCTCTTGCACAGCGATGCAATGAGGAGCCTTTGCTCTCAGTACCAATACGGCACCAACATGACAGTCCCTGTAAGCTTCACTTCCAAACACTGTTATGTAAAAGCCATCAAAAAATTTGAAAGGGCTGAGGTCACAATGTCTTGTTTTGGATTAGCATCTTGGAGTTTTAACAGCACGCGGGAGGGAAATGTGGGCTTCTGTTTTCCTCTGAGATGTTTCAAAATCGGGAGATTAAAAAGTATTTTTATCTTCAGAAATGAGCTACTGCTGGTGTCCAGTACGGTTTAACCTGCATTACTTATTGGTCTTTATTTTCACACGAAAACATTATTTAAATGGAATAATTTTTATGCTATTAGTTGACTGAAAATAGCCTAGAGCAGTATTTGACTTCTTAAGTCTCAGAGGGTGAAATGCTTTGATGAATATTAAAAACTGTGAAAAAACTAGAACTGATGTTGAAAATACTAAGTATTCTTTTTTTTTTTTTAGTGGAGGGAAGGGTAATGGTGATGAAAGGTGAAAGGCTGTTCAGCTTTTTGTCCTCATTTGGTCTGGACTTGGCACAGTGTATTTAAAATGACTGTTGGATTATAAGAGCATGAAGTGTTCTTTAAACAATATAATTTCTGACAGAATTTTTCATAGGAGTTGGGGAATAATGTGCAGCTTAACTGCTGCAAAACCCTTGTTGGAGAAACAAGACGTGCTTTTGCCTGGGATGATGAGTTCCTGTGTGCAGTGAGATTTGGGTGTGACGCCATCGCTGTTGGTGAAGGAGGTGTCAAGCAGAGATTACCCAGCTGAGCTCCTCCTCTGGGAGGTCTGACCTGGGTGCTTGTCATGGTTCCTGGTGTCCAGATCTGCAGAGGTGCCACATGTTCTCAGTGAAATACAGATCTTGTAATGCCTGTTCACCTTTCTCAACGTCTGTGCATGTTCCTGAAAGGGATTATCTCTGTCTGATAAGCTCCTTAAGCTGCTCTGCACAGGCCTTTTCCTTCACAACTCTTCCCTCAGGATATTTATAGGTAAAGCATTAACAACATACACCTTCTTACAGGCCTGCAATGGAGTTTTATATGGGCTTTTTCAGGCTTGTCAGCTAAGGAAACTCAGCTATTGGCTCTTCAAATTTTGCAAGGTGTTTGTGTAGAATTCCATTCATGAGGAATGCTTGTTTCTTGTGAGCAATGGCCCTACTAGTGTTTTTCACCCTTCTTCCTACATTTCTGCAGTGTACATCAGACAGAGGTGGCTTGTGAACATGCAGGAGGAGAAAAGAGCAAACAGAGGAGGCGAGGGTGGAAAGAGAGGGTGGGTTTTTTCACTTCAGTGTTGGGAAGCTGTGAAGGCATAATAGCTGTTTCTCTTTCCCTATGATGCTTTGCCATGACACCATGGAATCAACCTTCCAGGGGTAGAAAATGTCCTTGTGCTGCATGGAATTACTCACAAGAAGCCGTTCATTCCAGGAGGCAGATTGTAATGTGGAAAGGATGTTTTCCTGCTATAATTACTTGGTATATGTTTATATATACCAGCTCTTCACAAGAAGCTCTTTGGAGGGATGACTGTTTGCCTTCAAATCAGATTATGCTTCTTGAATGGTCAGTGAAAAGCACATGGAAAAGATAACAACAGTCTCTGAAAAGGCTACTTAACTGCAAAGCAGAAATTACCACTTTTCATTGAGAAGTGTGGCTTACAGTCATTTCCACATTAAATATTCAGGCTACTTTTCTTTCCACACTTAAGTGTGCCTGTAAGCTATCATTAGTTACTGCATACTTGTACAAATCTGTGGAGGATGTTCCTCAGCTGGTATTTCTGTGCATAAACTGTTCTTAAAGGAATTGCTAAGCTATCAATATTAGTGTGTTCCGAAGAAGGGACTCCTAACTGCTCTCACCTTCCTGGCAAAACTAGGGAATACATCTTGTCTTTTTGCCCGAAGCAAAAGTATCACTGCTGTTGAAATTGGTTTAAAAGCAGTGATGTAGGAAAGGCTTCAGTGGTGCTACCTGGTCAATCATGTTAGACTTTACAGTATGCAGGGTGTTTGTGAGCTTTTGGCTGTTCAGGAAGCAGCCTTGGTCTCAGTTATTTCTCTTAGAATGGCAGGACATCACTGAGTAACAGCACAATTTCAATGAATGCCCCGTGAGTCTGGATAAAATAATGTGTGTTTTATACTTGTAAATGGAGATAGGTGTCTCTGGATGAGTACCTCCTTATCTTCATAAACTTTGATGTGGTTCAGACAGAAGAGCTTGTTTGGGGATAGTTAGGTTAAGTAGAACATCTGTCTGAGCAAGTCTACTGGTCAAGAGGTTTGAGAAGTTGTAAAAATTTGAAAAGTGCAATGAAACATGCTGAACAAGCTCTTCTGGTTTGGAAGGGGAAGAAGGTGGTTCCCCTTTGGAGCGGGGGGGAAAACCAAAACCAAATATGTAACCAGAAAAATAAGAGAAAACTGAACAATTAAGGAACTTCCTTGGGACACTTAAATATCTTTTGCCCAAATTGTGAAACAAGACCTTTGTGAACTGCTTGTGGAGGAAAGTGAAGCGCTGTGGTTCTCACATACCAGGGAGGAACTGAAGGTACTTCTCAGGAGGAACTGTGTTCTCTGTCCAGGCAGAATGAGTTCTTGACTCCCTTTAAACTTGGAGGAGAAGCTGCTGTGTTTTTGGATTAACATTCTGGTGAATATTCAAGAAATTTTACTTAGCCTGAAAGAAGTGAATAACATTTCTGCCCAGGCTGTCCTTCACTCCAAGCTAGTGATTACCTTCCCCTTGGACAGGTGATGTTTACAGGTCATAAAGAAGCACCGGCCAAATATGAAACAAGCTCAATAAACAGAGCAGAGGGGTAATGCATTTTTCAATATTTATATTGAAAGTACCGCAAGTACTTTTAAATGTTCAGTGCCAGTATTGAACTGTGTGATTCTGATACCCAGGGATAGAAAGTTGCCACTATTTTCATTATAGCTGAATGATTGATGTAGCTTTGTAGGCTTTGCTTTTTTTTAACAGGTTATCTACCAGAGATCTTGTTTCTTAATTAGAATAAATTAAATTTACATTTCTTAGGCATTTTTATCCTACTGCTCCTGCAGTGCTAGCAACTGTTCAGCTTGATTGGTGAGATCATATGGTTATTAAAAAAAGTAAGTAAATTACAAAAATCCTTCCAGATTAGAGGTGGGTTGGGTTCTTTTGGAATTTTTTTCCCTTTTCTGTATATGATCATAGTGGGATTTTCCACAAAGCTTCCTTAACAAGTCTTCTAGCCTTGATGAGCTCATTCACTGGGATGGCTGTTTCCTGGTGTGCCAATCTCCGGAGACATCTGCAGAGCGAGGGTTTTAACACTGACTGAACCTGAGTTAGACAGGCTTAGCTGATCTAAGGTTGACTTGCTCTTTAGGAGGTTTTTTGTTGACAGCTCTTGGAATGCTTTTTAAGCATAAAAGTCCTTCATGTTTCAACCTGGTCTGAATCCTTGGGTGACATCCCAGTCCTTTGGATACTTGATTTTTCTTCATCCAGCCCAGATTTGAAATACTTGCTTTTCACAGTGTTTTTCCTCCCTGTCCTGCCCAATCCTTATTGCCCACTTGGAGAGGAGATGACACCTGTCAACCTTAATGCCATATCAGAAGGGTTTTTGAAAGCACAAGGAGTATAATTTCCAAAACTTGGTGTAGCTGCTAAAGCATTTGTACCAGGGAATTGTCAGGCAGCTTTGGGGCTGCCAAGGCCAAAGCTGGACTTGCCCAGTGCACTGAAAGCCAAATGTAGCCTTTTTGTAGGCACCCTTTGGAGCACTCCAATGTGCTGAAGCCTGAGTTCACAAATAACTAGAGAGTAGGTAGAAAACTTTAAAATATATGGATGTGCAGTGTTTAATTGCCAACAGAATACAGATTTTATTTTTATCTGAAAAAATTCAGATATTTATGTTGTATTTTTAGAATCATTAGAGGACAGTGAAAGGAGCAAAATTCCATTGTTATTGATGAATGGACAGTTTTGTTCAGTCTGGGATCACTTTTGCATCCCATTAAACCTTTTGAACTGTCTAATTTATCTCTAAGCAGAAATATTGACACATGACTGTTAACTGCAGATATGTTAAATTGAGATAGGAGTGGGCAATTAAAAATAGAAGTGTAGTCTATACAGTATCCAGCCCATTAAGCAAACTGTGAGACTGTAGCCTCTCCTTGCTGAGAGAAATTGGTGATTAAAGTTTTTGAGGTAGTGAAGGAAAGAAAAGTGGGGATTAGGAGGGTGGAAGATGGCTTTGAAAAAGGTAAGCATGTTTGTTACACGTGGGTTTTTTGAGATAATTTAGAAGTGAAAGGCTGAACTTTAAGTCTCTTGTGAGAGATGACTGATATCTCACATTATTACACTCTAAACAAATACTAAGGGTGGGGAACAATAATTTTTAACTTTACACTGGTTAAACCACGGAACAATGAACTCACATCACTGACATGCTGCGCCCAATTTGTACTTCAGTGTGCTTCTGCACACGGAGTTCTGTAGCTTGCTCAGGATGTTTCCTGACTTGGAATGACTCTCTGATCCTTGTGGGTCCCTTCCAGCTCAGGATATTCTGTGACTCCGTGAATTCATTGTAGCATTTTATGGAAGTCATGATGAGCTCTGTGGGCTGGCGTGTGTTTACTGATAAGTTGGTACAATGGGTTCCTGTTAAAGCCAACAAACCCTCGTTCCTGCTTGGCTTTCCTGAGCTGTCCTGCTGTGTTCTGTGCACTGATGGCTCTTCCCCGTGGCAGAGCTGGCCCTCGAGCCTGGCACTGTCACACACAGGGACACACAGCAGCCCCGGCCGTGGTGGGACAGGGCTCAGGCACAGGGTGTGTGCTCTGTTGGGACAGCACGGCACAGTGAATTCACACCAGCTCTTGCTGTTTCCCTTGGCATCTGCTGATGGATTGCTGCATCTCAAGAGCTTAGACTGCCCTGGTGCACGGTGTGTCTTCTCCACTGGAAAAGCTGGAGTGCAAATGCAGAGGGAAATCTCTTCAGACTGTGGGGTTTTCTTCCCTGTTCCGTTTTCCCTGTGGGAGTTAATCAAGGCTCTCTTTGGTAGTAGCAAGCAAAGCCTTACGTGCAGAGCTTAAAGCTATTTGAGGATTTGACCCATTGATCTTGCTTTCTAAGTTAGAGTGAACAACTAATTGGCAGTAGAAACCTGATAAACTTCCAGTTGCTTGACAACGTCAAAGCAAACAATACTACCATGTGTTTTCTCTGTTGTTTGTATTTAAAATAGCCGTGAACATGTCGAGTGGGGACATGAATAAAACACTGTCCACAGAAATGACTTGCATAATTAAATTAAATGGAGTTTCAAGTACCTGCTTGTTGCATTGTGTAAACCTATTTCTTAGGGGTTTTTACAGCTGTTTCACTCACACTGGGACCTAAAGATCAGCTCGTGTTTCTTTGTGGTGGGCTCCTGTTTATGTGCAGCAAACAGCAGATCAGAAGTTAAAGCACCGGTGCAGTGCCAAGGTGCCCAAACTTCTGTGCTTTTGGTGTGAATGATGAAGAAAATGAATGTCTAGTTACATGCATACTTTAGAATCAATTAGCATTGTATAATCTGACCACAGATCATTTGGCTTCATGAATTAGGAGTATTATTTCTGTAAATAAGGCAAATACTGATGGGTGCAGTGGCATTAGTGGATTACAGACTCTTTGGTGTGAGGGTTGCCAAATTTACTGGAAAACCTTGACATGGTTATTTCAATAAAGGAAAAACTCTGAACTTAAAAACAACTGTAGCACCTGTGTGGCTGAAAGCTTATACAAGAATTGAAATTCCTGTGCAGTAGTTGATTCCCTCCCTTACCTAAGAACTGCTGCATGCAAAAGTGATGCAGTTCCTCTCCTTCAGCTCTTCAGGCAGGAGCTTGCACCCAGTTGTGCATCAGAATGAGCTCCAGGCATGTTTTGGCATGCAGGCAGCTCTGGAGTGTCCACTTGTTGTTTGCACTTCCAGAAATGTTGGTTGGCCTGGTGAAGAAAAAATGATGAACCTCCCAAGAGATAGCCCTAAAAATTCCTGAAGTTTATCACACTGTAAAATAGTGAAGCAAAATAATTTTGTGGCCTTGGAAGGTGTAAGCTTTTAAACTCTGCTGTTTAGATGGAATAAATGAGCCCAGAGAATCAAATATTAGCCAAGAGTATTTAAGATATTTGTTTATATGTGCATACAAGAGTATTTTAGTTAATAAACATGTGAGCAAGGACTGGTTAGTTGTGTGTCACACTTGGAGAACCTTGTGAAAAGGGAAGTTCAGAACTGCATAGGATTGTTCAGGTGAGCTGGGCAGCCTTGGTCAGCAGGAGAGCTTCAGCTGGGGACCAGTTTATTCTTGGATTGATTAGTCTGGAGGGAGAAAAAATGGGAAATTACTTAATTAACCAAGTTACGTGGTGTTTCTTTCCTACTGGATCAAGGGTTCCTTAACTGAAAGCAAATCAGAATATTATTCATTCTGCTGGTAGCCAGAGTTAAAATAATGAATAGACCAAGAAAAGAAGGTTGGCTGAGATTCAAATCCAGAGCAGTTTACCTGCAGTTGAGGGGTATAATTTGTGAACAGTTGTGAATTGGTTTGCATTTCAGACAGGGTGTTCTTTGGAATTTTTCTTTCTGGTTTTTTATGTTATGTTTTACTGTGGGTCATCAGCTGAGAATTCTGGATCTCATACTTGCATCCTTTTTTACTTTCTGTTAGGTCTATAAAGCAATGGAATAATAGGACCAATTATGGCATTTATCCAAATCTATTCTAAACTTAGAAGTTTTGAACAAACTAATTATCAAAGGTCCTTTATAGCAGATTTGATCTTTTAAACCTGTACAAACTGCTGCATTTTAATCCAAATAAATCAATTTTTTTTTAATTCTCCCTTTAGTTCATGTTAGTGATTGTAATGATGAATTTATCAATTAGCCTGAAATTACCCTCAGATAATAACAAGAGATGAGCAGTGTTCTTTTTTCTGTGTGGATTTAAGAGGGCTTCCCAAAGGACAGGCAGTTCTTGGGCCCTTTGCCCTTCATACAGGTAGCGACCACACACTTCCCTGCCGTTCAGCCTCTCCGCCAGCTGTCACACAACACTTCCTGGACACTTTCCTCAGGGACAAAATGAACGCAGAGCAGTCGGGTAGTGGCTGCTCCAGGCCAGGGGCTGAGCTGTGCAGGCAGAACAGCGTATCTTTTATGCAGTGAGAAATGAGAGCTTTTTGTGGCTGTGTGGCTTTTGTGTGGGAAAGGGCAGTGCTGAAGGCTTGTTGGCCCAGCTCTGGTCAAAATTGCTCCTTTTCATGTAGTGCTTCCATGGCTCTTGTCTGCAGAGGGCTTTGTTGCCAACTTTGCACTGCATTTTGGTCTGTCAGCTACTTCTGAATCTGTAGTTGGTTATTTTTCAGCTCCTGGTAGTGGTTCTTCCTCATCCCTGTTCAGGAGCCCATTTTGATCTCCTGCCAGAGTCAGGGAATTTGAATAATTTGTTTGATGGCTCAGATATATAAAATAAATCTGTAATTAAATTGGTCACATCAGCTGACTGTACGTCTCTGGCAGGGTTTGTGTTTCACTTTGGTGATAGTGCTGCACACCTCAAGTCATATCCTGGCCTTATGGCTTTTCTATTACCATTATCTCATTTTATCACAAGCAAATGAATAAGAATTATGTTTTATTCCTGTTCAGGTTTGGTCTTGTTACTTTTTAAATGAAAATGGACATCACTATTTAAGTAACTTAATGATTTTATATGGGAACTGCCTGGGTAACCACACTGGTATTCAAGTATTTATTACAGGTCAGCTGTACATGATTTTTTCAACATGATGGTTTAAAATTAGTTTGTGGCAGTTAAGATTTGTTTTCTAGTGATAACATATTGTATGGCATCAAATTCAACAGGCTCATCTTCTATACCAGTGCTTCCAGGTATAAATAGCACAGTTGCTGTTCAGAGTTTGTAGCTGATGGCTGTGCCAGTTTTCTGTTTCATCTCTCTCTCACACCTCTGAGATCTGGAAATCAGATCAAATGTGCAGAATTTGCTTGGAAAGGTCATCACAATAGATAACTTGAGTTAAGAAAGAGAGGGGAAAACAGCCCTTCTGGATTGTCTTGGGGATGATATGTCTTGAAACTTCAGTAATTCAATGACTAAATATTGGAGGTTCGTAGCTTCTCTTAAGAAGCCCTTTTAAAAGATGCATTTTGACACAAGTTAAGTCTAATAATTACTGACAGAGATGGTGTTACTTCAGTGAAGTTACTTCAGTGTGAGGTGTGCTCAGCGATTTACACTCTAAATAAGCTTGTTTCATATTTCAGCTCGAGACCTTCGGGGCACACCTGGCCAGAAACTTGCTGGCGGTGCTAATTTTCTTCTGAGAAAATGCTTGTTCGTTGAAAACACGGCACAGGAAGTTTCTGGTTTGTGAGGAGGTTTCCCTTTGCGAGGCAGCTGACAGCTGAGGTGTTGGGTGCACCTCAGAGACCTGGGGTTGCTGACAGGTCTCTGCCAGGGTCAGGGTTCTGGCACCCGGGCTGGTGCTGTCAGGGGGAGGCCATGGGGGATTTGAAGGTTGGATTTGAAGGAGAGTGGATCCCTTCCTCTTCCCTGCTGGCAAAAAGCCGTGTTCCTCTTGGTTGTGAAACAAACCAGTTGTCAGTGCTGCGAACTGCCTCAGCTTCCTTAAGATGAGAAATGGGAACAGAGAAGGAAGAGAGGAAGAGGAGCTGGACAAAGGCACTGATGCCTAGGAGCTTGTAACATGAATAAAAATCCTTGAGAAACCCTGTTTTACACACTGTGATAACTCAGGTGTGACAGCACCCTTGGAGAGGGTGATGTTTGAGGAATGAACGTACTTGAGAATGTAACTGGTTTTGATACCACAGCATTACAAACTTTATTTCTTGTGCATTTACTGAAAGGAATCAGACACATGATATTGAAGTAATTCAACATCCTGGTGGAGGAATGCTGTAGGGCATTTGGATTAGTCTATAAATAATTGTTGGATTTGATTGCTTAGAGCTGATCATTAATTTCTGAGGAACACTATGAAATTTTATTTTTTTTTTGCCAACTATTTTCTGAGTTCACCAATCATACCAAACTTAGTCATTAGGTTTTGTTTTGTTAGAAAAAAATGTTTGGCTTCAGAAATTCCTGAAATGTGTCAGGTTGCTCAGCCGTGTTTGTAGAGTAAACCACCTTCAGGAGAAGGACCTCGTATCCTCCTGTTTATCTGTGTCACTAGGGCTGGGTAAGTCCTGGTGTTGTTGGTCGTGGTGCAGTGCAGGAAGTTTACCCTGTGCGTGTGGGGAGTGGGAATTCTCGGGAAGGGAAGAGCAGCTGCCAGGTGCAGGGGTGGAATGAGGCAGAGACACGTGGTGTGGTTGGTTTCCTGGTAATATTTGATCAGCACTCGTGAGCGAGCTGGTGCAATGAGTCAACCAGCCGTGTCTGCCAGGTCACACTCGGGTCACTCAACGTGGTCAGCTGGGTGAGAAGAGTTAGTTTGTAATTGCAGGCAGCTCTGACTGGTTCTTGTCCAATTGGAGGACTCAAAGTGGGGGTTTGAAGGAGGTTGCATTTAAAATGACATCTTTGTGTGGCTGATCCCACCGTGCAGTGTTTAAAAAAAAAAAAGGAGAATAACTGTTCTTAGTGTTCACCAGGTAGATTGCTCCGAGGGAAGTTTGGGGTTCATAACTCACTCTGAGCACGTTGGAAGATGAGGGTAATTTGATTAATATTAGTCAGATTGGAATGTGGCCTGTTAATCAAGAACGCTATTTCAAGGGGCAGTAATGCCTCTCTGCTGCTTTCTGCTCCTGCTTTTACTGCAGGGAATTACATCCAAAATTTCCTCTCTGTGATTTCTCATGTGCATCAGCACTGGCCTGATTCCTTGCACTGTAAGGAGGCAGTTGCACAAAGAATGTTCTTTGCAGACAGAAATATAAATGAAGACACATTTTTGCTTGTTGAAGTTTGATTGTTGGTAATAATACAAGTTGATTTTTGAATCCTAGGATGAGATGGCTTTTCAGAAAAATGTTAATTCTGCCACAGAGTCTGTGTGGATATAAGAGCCAAGAGAATGCAAGTTATTTTGTTCCATTATTTTTATAAAGCTCTTCTAGAAGTAGGATCAAAACAATAAAATAAAATGTGCCATAATATCCATGTTGTTTTGCTACCAAGTGAAATGCTATGCTGGTTATACTCAACACAGATAATTAGTGGTTTAAATGCCTTATTTCTGGCATTAAACCTTGAATTTCTTTCAAACACAGTAGGTGTTGTGTTTCAAAGATCACTTGCAGAATATCTAAATGGCCTAAATAAGAGTGTTCTAGAGAAAAATGATCAACCCAAGAATGTGTGAAGGGTCACGTGTTTTTGGAAGGAGATTCCCGTGCCATGGATGCTTTGCCATCAGTGACACCGTGCTGGCCCCTCAAAAGCAGGAGTGTTTGTGGCTCTGCAAGGGGCTCCCTGGGTTTTCTTTTCCTTTCTTTTGCTTGCCACTTCAAGCTGTGAGTCCTTAAAAGTCCTTACAAGTAATTCAGGGCTTCTGTTTCAGGCTTTTAATGTATTAAAATGCCCCTCTGGCCCCCTACTGAAAACACAACCTCATTAGCACATTTTTGTTTTGCTTTTCAACAAAGCAATTGCACACTGAAGGAATTTGCTGCTCACACCAAGCTGCTAATTTTCATAATCTATCCAAAATACCAAGTTGATAAAAATAAACATGTCTTTGGTCCTAAAAGATGGGTTGCCAAAACTGCACATGGTGGGTGGCAGCTCCTTAAAACGCTTTTTGCTTACACCTGAAGCTGTAAAATAGCTCTTTTCAAGAGCGCTGTTCCTGAATTCAGGTTTATAAGTCACTGGAGTTGGGAAATTCTATGTTTTGTTGCAGAACTGACACATTCCTGAGTACTGCAATGAGGTGCTTTAAGTATGGAAACTCCAGTGTTGAGTGGTGCAGCCTTATTTAAAATATATGCCAAGTTACTGCTTAAGCCAAGGCGTTTATTTGATTGTAAAACAATGAGAACAGTAGGAAAGAAATGACACAGTACCACCAAAATGATATTTATGCCAAAGTTGCTGAAAATGCCCGTGAATTCATGTATTTTTTAAAGGACCACTTAGTCTTAGTGGCTTCTGCCACTGAAAAAATTTGCTTCGGAATTGTTCTTTCTGCTTTAATTTTTGCTTGAGGTTGTATGGATTAATTTCCCAGGTCTTGCTTGTTTAAATCCCTGATGGCCAGACCTTTCTTCATGTAACATTTTGTGTTGTTTTGTGCATCTACTATGCTGTGAAAACACTGGTGTGAGGGTGGGGAGAATGTTGGTGTGTTAGTCTGTGTGTCCCTCCTTTTTTGTCTTTTGATATACTGGTCTAATCCCAGGTTTTTCCCCCAAATTTTTTATGATCTAGGTACTCTTTTTACATGTGCTGTACAATGTACCTCTAAGGGGAGTGGTAATTGCCTGTGTTTGTAGCTTCCTGCAGCTCCTTTTTTAATGCTTCTCAAAAGCTGCTTGTCTAAAGCCATTTTAAAGTTTAAAGAAATAGTCTGGATTTTCTTATCAATAATTAATTCTGGTCAAATCTCTGCGGTGTCTGGGGAGGAGACTCATTCCCTGGTTGTCCTCACACTTAGATCATGCTAGCACTGCAGCCTGGCTCCGAAGGGTTGTTCAGCACTATTGGCTGGGACAACAGGAATCCCCATTTTACTGAACTGGAAAACTTGCTGTACCAGATGGTCACAACAGACTTAGGTTGTTCTTTAGTCCAACTAAGTGGATTTGTGGAATTTGCTATCAGTGAGCTCTTAAGTTGTGGCATGGGTTTAGCAGCCAGTTGTCAGAGTGGTGGCTGGAGAGGCCCTTTCCCTGCAGGGGCTGGGGTGTTTCAGCTCACACAGACACGAGTCAGTCTGCAGGGCCTGCAAATCCTCGCTCTTCAGGGCTGCTGCAGCTGTGGCCTGAGGTGCACAGGTGAAGAGGAAGCACTGCAGTCAAGCACTTTGTAGATTTGTTGATGTTCCCTTGTGCTCTTAACACGTCTGGGGTTTGCTTTTACCTTCTTGGCTTCTGACGCTCGAGTTGGCACTTCAGCCCTGCTCAGTCATCGCAGATTTGCAAATTCCGCTTCTCCAGCTGCTTTATACCTGTATCAATGGGATGTGCTAAGGCACACTTAAACAGGGGAGTGCTTTCAAGGTTGACATTTGTTTATTTATTTAAGCTCATGTGTAGGATTGTTTGTGAATGTAGAACTGGGATTTCTGAAGACACAAACGTAGCTGGGCCAGGGGAGTCCTAGGAGTGAGACACGNTGGGATTTCTGAAGACACAAACGTGAATGTAGAGGCCCAAAGGCTGTAGCTGGGCAAGGGGAGTCCTAGGAGTGAGATACATAATTGTGCTTTGCTTTTTGTAAATCTCTTTCAGCTTGAGAATTAAGAGGAAAGTGTAAATCTTACATCTGAAATCTGTCTACCTCTCATTTTTGCTATCCAGCTCATTGATTGCTGATAATAAAGTATTTTTGCACTTAATCTTGAGCAACTGGGATCCACACAAGAAATACCTTTCTCCTTTTGAGAGAGATGTTTTCCTGAACTTTATTTTGTAGGGAAGTTATAAATTCAGTTGATTGTGACCCATTCCTGGTAGAGGACAACAGGCTGTTCCCACAGGTACAGAAGGGAAGGCAGTTGGATGCAAGTAGCTTGTACAGCCAAGTGTTTTGTGGTGGGTCTACAGGGGACCTTACTGGTGCCACACTGAAACTTAACTGAAGCTTAACTTCTGTGTGCTTAAACCTCATTTGCTGTGAAACTGCACAGTCGATTTTGGTGGTCTTTTCACAAGGCTTTGTGCTCTTATCCTGTTTTTCTTGGCCTGTCATGATTAATGAGCAGTGATAGAAAATGAAGCAGTATCTCTGAAAGCCTGACAACAGTATTTTTGCTCTTGTTCCGTGGCCCTTGCAAAGGTGAGGGCTGAATGTTTTTACTGGTAGTGTCAATACCTCAGTATTTGTGCACGCTGACCTAGTTTCTCTTACAGCTCACACTGTGTCCACGTCAGGGCCGGCTTGGCTGACAACAGCCAGGGGTCAGGAGCGAGGGCACCTGTGCCCAGGAGCTCGAAGGAAATACAGCAGGGGCTAATAACGTGCAATTCAATTAGCACCATGATTTGGGCAGCACAAACAAGGAGAAATGTGTGTGTTCCAGAATGAGATCCCTGCCAGTAATAGAAGGGTTGGGTTCCTGCCTCTGGGTTTCAAAAGGTCTCAAGAATAGCATTTACAGTCCAGTAAAATTGGGGTTTAAAGGTGGGGGTTTCCTTCTTTTAAGTCTTTAATACTTTGACTATCATATAGGTAAAAGGACTGGGTTAGCTTTTTATTCTTAATAGGAATGTTGTTTTTACTTTTTGTATTTTTGGTGATCACTGGATTCTTTTTTCTTCAAAGGCCAAGACAGTAATAATAAGTATTCTCATCTCATTTTTCAGTGGTTCCTGGATGCTTAAGACACTTTTAAGTGCAGCTTCCTTTTAAAAGCCACCTGAGAATGTTCTGTAACACTGACACAGGCTTTGGTTGTAGCTCCATCCACAAGAGACAAACCCTAGAGATGGTTTTTAGAAGAGAAAATTCTTAATGTAGTATTTTGTCTTATTCCTCTATGCCTGATAGTTGCAGAGGTCAACAAATCTTGCCTGGTATCTTTGGACCATGTTTTCATGTAGCAATTGAGAGGAGAGTTACAGCAGAAATAAAACCAATAAAGATAAATGAGCTAAACATTGCTTCAAAACATCCAATTAAAAATAAAAGGCAACAGAAGGGTTTGTACAAACCCCGTGGGAGGAAAAAGTGATGCAAGACATGTTCAATAAATCTTTTGGGCTAGGCTAAAATATATGGAAACAGTTTACTTTGTGCGTATGGGTTTCTTTTACACTGTACCACTGGTGCTTCAATGGATTCTTAAAAAAACCCCCAACCAGGCAGCAGCTTAATTTGTGACTGCTTGTAATTTGGCCCTTGAGGAGAGAGGCAACAAAACAGATCATTTTCAGTGTCTCTCTCAGTATTAGGTGTCTGTGCTACCTCTGGAGCCAGTTTGTGGTGCTGAACAGTCTTTTGGCTGCAGACACGGATACCGATATTGTTCTGGTAAAAGCTGGATTGTAGGATGTTTGAGTGAATTTTAATTAGATGGGAAGCAGCTCCAGGAGCCAAGTTCTTGTAGCATGAGTCATGATTTGCGTGCTGTGGAGCAGCTCCATCAGTGAGAGTTCTCCCAGAGTAATGACTACAGTGCTGGCCCTGAGCCAGGGAAGGGTGCGAGTTTCTGGCTGTGCCTACTGAGGTGCTTGTTAGCTCCTTTCTGACTGAGAGCTCCTCTAAACTCTTAATTGCAAGAAAAACTCTACCTTTTGAGAAGTGTTGAGGAATGTGCAGAGGTAATGGTGCCAGTGATATTTGCAGTGGTGATGAAGGTTTTGGTGCTGTGCTGTCCCTCAGGACCGCGGTCGGTGCTGTGCAAGGGTGTGCTTGCCCTGCACAGCACAGGTTTTGTTTGCAGTGTTTAGGTGTGGGAGCTGGGTGGGCGAGGGCTGTCCATACATGATGCATAATAACCTTGCCCACAGTTGAGCAGGAGCACAGGTTATGATTCAGGCTGGAAGAATGTGAAAGTGAGGCAATTCCGAGTCATGTTTTCCATGGCACCGGGTTCTGCTGTGCAGCGTAAGGCACTTTGTCACACTCCTCATGCACAAGTCGAATTTCCCTGAGGAGCAAAAAGGGGGCACATGCCAGAGGCAAATCTGATCAGCTGGATTTGTGATACTATTGCATGTTCTGTTCAGTAGGTGCAACAGTAAGTGCCAGAAACCAACCTCTATCCACCCTTTGTCTGGGGAATTAAAGGTATTCCTGCTGGCAGCCTCATCCTGGTTGTCTTGCCAGCAAGGGTCTGTCCTGATGGACATTTCCTTCATGTGTGGTTACCTGAGCAGTCACAAAATGGTACCATGAGCAAAGGTGTGGAGTGGCTACAGTTATTTTGGGTATCTCAGAGCAGGAAGTTCATGGCAGGTTAGTCAGGGTGTTGCTAATAAAATAACAATTACCTAAGCACCAAACTTCTTTGCATTCTTAGTGTGGGAAATGTCTACTCAGTGGCACAAGTGGAATCTTGACGTACCAGGAGATGAGAGGGCTTGAGGTATGTGTGTGCTCTTCCTGAGGTGGCATGAAACAGGTGACATGAAACATCTCCTTTGAGATGAGTATTGCAGAACTTGGTTTAACATCAGTCCAGACTTGGGAGCCCTCTCTGGAGAATGCCTACAACTGTTCTCTCAAGGAATGAGGATTGTCATCTTTGTTTGGAACACTTGTGTGTGAAGACACTGAAGCCACGTGTCAGTGACAGTGAACTGGTGTGGGATATCCCTGTGGGATTTCTTAACCCTGAGGACTCACAGAGTTGTTGAATGGCTGAGGTTGGAAGGTACCTCGGGAGGTTGCTCAAGCAGGCTCACCCACAGCAGGCTGCCCAGGATCATGTCCATGTGGCTTTTGAACAGCTCCAAGGATGGAGACTTCATAACCTCCCTCTCTGGGAAACCTGGGTCAGTCTGTCACCCTCACCCCAAACTGATGAGCTGCACTGGGAAGAAGCTGAGATTTGCTTTGTGTGTTATCAGTCCTTCCCGTGCCAGTTCTCCTGGATGTTTTAGTAGAAGAGAAAGTGCTGTGCTCCTTTTCTGTGCTCAACTAAAAAGTCCTTTCATCTCCCAGGCTTTCCAATACACATACTGGCTGTGAGCTCTCAGAATTAGCTGAAAGGACTGTGGGCAAATACAGTATATGAGTAATGAGTTTCTGTTTTAGAAACTTGCTATAACAGTGCTTTTCCCCAGTGCTTTGCCAGCAATTTAATTAGAAGTGGCAGTTTTAATTAAATAACACAACTGGAGACTGGGTTATTTCTCTCCTCTGGTTCCTTCTCAGTTTCAGCAGAGAGGGGTGTTTTTTTGTCTGCAGTGTGTATGGTAAGCAGAATATTCAGCTGTACCATGGAAACCACATGAAATGCGGCTGTTTAATAATAGTGGTGCATAACATTCATAATTTAAAGTATTTCCACTAAATAACTTTTTTTCAGTTATCCAGCAGATTCTAGAAAAGCAATGACAATACCAGAGGCTGATACTTAGAGGGAACAGGCATTGAACAAAACACTTTGTTGTTGTTGCTGGAAATAACCTCTCTCTAGTCGAGAGGTTTTCAGTTGAGTAAATTGAAATTCTGCCCTTTGACTCTGAATTACATTTAATTCTTGCGGTTTAGTTGTGGTTTGGGCTGCTTTTTGGGGGGATGGGTTGTCCCAAGTCTTTGCTGGTTTTTGCCAGTGCCCTGTGCTGTGATTTTTCAAAGCTATACTTGCATCAGGAATCGGGATTTGGCAGTAGAACACCTCTAACATAACCCCTCTAATTGACTAATAAAATTCCTGACTTAAGTGACAACACTGATATTTAGAACAAATTATGTTAATGTAAATATATTCTTATACATTTATTTTCTGTAAGTCATCAGGCTAATCAAATTCAATCATTTCCCTATTAATATTGATTACTTTCTTGTTTTCTTTTGTAACATCAATAAAATACTGTGCAGTGATTACCTTTGAAAATATTCCAGGTTTACTCTTTAAGACAGCTAATATCAATGATACTCCAGTTTTTCCCTTTTAGATAGCTCATGTTAACCACAGTGCCAGAGTTTGGAGTCTCTGGAATATTCAAATATCTTCCCTGGGTTTTTATTTACAGAAACAGGGGATAAACATTCATTATCTAGATGGGCTATTGACTGGGTTTGTTGTATCCCTGAGAGTGTGTGGTTTTAAAAGATTGATCATATCTTTACCTCTCTAAGTGGTGGCAGGGATGAACCTGACACCCTGAGAGACCGAAATGCATCAAGTGTTCCTTTACAGAAGTGGGATTATTGGGTGGTTCTTTTATTTTCCTGAGGTACAGAATTATTTACTCACCCTGTTTGTTTTGCCAGCAGAGAGATAACCCAGTTTACAGTGTTTCCCAAGAAGCTTGGGAAAAGGCCAGGAGCTTGGGAACTGACACTCTACATGCAAATACACAAGTGTGAATTCCCTTAATAGAGGGGGAAAAGCTGAAATCCCTTTAGGCAGGTTTTGTGCAAGCACTGTCCATTAAGGAGGATATCTTGCCTCCTGGGAATTCCTGCTGCAGCACTAGATGATGGCTTAATTCATACAGTTCTACATACTTACATTTCCTTTGATTACCTTACATACTTTGATTATATTCCATATCTTCGGGGTATAACATACTGCACAGAGTGTGTTAAGGAAACCACATGTTTAAGGGAGAGAGCTTGTTTACACAATAAACCCCAGAAACTTGTCAAAAGCTGAGGTTTAAATACCTGTTAATGCTTGCTTGAACTTTTACTTGTAGCGGGTTTTACACACTGTGTTTGTTCTCTCCTCGCTGTACTTACAAGGAGAGGAAAGCCTCAGACTTCACTTGCCCGGGAGCAGCTTCATTCCCTGTCTGTAGAGCAAGTGGAATGACGCAGCTGTCGAGTCGGACAAGCTATTTAGTCCTGTCTTACTGCAGTAACACCAGTGAGGGATTACCAGGTGAAAACAAAATTTCGTACAATCCGAGAATGATTTTGGTTGGAAGGCACCTTGAAGACGATCCAGTCCCACGCCCTGCCGTGGGCAGGGACACCTTCCACTGCAGCACGTTGCTCCAAGTCCAATCCAACCTGTCCTTGGACACTTCCAGGGATGGGCCAGTCACAGCTTCTCTGGGCAACCTGTGCCAGGGCCTCCCCACCCTCCCAGGGAAGGATTTAGTCCTTCTATCTAGTCTAACTCTCTGTTAGTTTTAAGCCACCCCTCCTTGTTCTGTCACTCCCTGCCCTTGTCACAAGTCCCTCTCTGGCTTTCTTGGAGGCCCCCTTGAGGCACTGGAAGGTGCTCTCAGGTCTCCTGCAACCTCTTCTTCTCCGCAAACCGAGTGAATTGAGTCACATAGAAGTGATTTCAGAAATAATGTCATGAGAATCCTCTTTCAAAAGAAGTTCATACTCCCATGGCTTGGAGGTCATGGCATCAGCATCCTGGTGTCAAAGGTGGCTGGAATATAAAGCCTCAGATGGGTAAAAGCTATTCATGCACATGGTATTTGAGGAGGAGATTTGTTATTATGAGCAAAGACTTAGAAACTTGGCAGAGCAGAAACAAAATGATACAGTGGGTTAGTCATAATCCACTTCTTTGTTTTAAAACAAGGCAATGGATGGAAGACAATCAAATTACAACTTCATGTGGAACTCCTTTCTGAGTTTATTATTTTTACTGGTTTGGCTTTTTACAGGCCAAGTAGAATTAAATACCTGCTTTACTTATGACCTCCTATTTTCTAAAGGCTGAGCTTTAGCCATTAGGATATTTTTATTAATGCAGTAGTATCTTAAGTCCTATAACACTGGTCCAGCCTACTGTTATTTTTGAAGAAATACTCCTGTGGGCATGTGCTTATGTATTCTTAGCATGTTTCTTTGTTATGAAAAGCTTTGGCTTTGATCTGCTGCTTAAATTTCCTCTGAGTCATCATGGTAGTTGCCAAACCATTGTTTTCGTTCTATTTGGACTTGATTCTAGTTCTACAGTTGTTTCCTCCTAGGGGGTTAAGGTCCATGAGCTTTTATTAAGATAAATGTCAGTGATTTCAAGTGGATTTGCATAAAAGAAGCCCTTACTCTCTGGTAGGATAAGTCATGTGTAATGTTTAGTTTTAAAGTAGCAGTGACTAGAGGAAACATTGGAAATACAAGTTGTTGACCTTTTCCGCACGATGGAATTTCCCTTTCTATTGAATATGGAATGCTCTCATCCCAAGCTGTCAGTGAACTGAACATCCTCACTGGTCATCTTCTGTTTAAAAACATACAGAAGTTTCTCCCTCCCAAACAATGAATGCAACATCTTGTTCGAGAAATGACATCAAGGCAAAAGATGGTGAGCATTGATATGCTTTCTAAAAACAAGCATTGCCAAAGTGAAGAACGGAAAGTCAGAGTTTAGAATTTGCTCTTTGCAGCAGCTTCAGAATCAGTATCTTACTCATGTGTATCCCAGCCAAGTGGCTGCCCTAGATCATGGCTTGGTACCAGTCTTACATGTAGTGATTACTCACTTACATTAAAATTAGCTGGCGTCAGTCAGCAGCTCACGATTTATTTCAGGTTAAAAACATCATTTGTTACTATAGTTTGCATGTTGCTGGAGCTCACAGTGATTTTCGGCTTTATAGTTATCTGAGGGGCTTTTTTTCTTTAACTGTGAGACAGTGCTGTTCTAACAACATTTGCAAGGGTGGGGAGTGTTTCTCATGTGTGTCTCACAGCAATATTTCAGAACCCGAGGTACTTGAAGATGCCTCCAAAATTTTAGTTGCCAAACACAAGTCTGTTGAGAGTTTCTAATGCTCTTTGTGGATTTAATGGGGTTAGGATGGGATCTGTAGGACTGGGGTTCAGCAAGGCACTCAAGGATATCCTGCGGCTCATCCCTCTCCAGTGGAGTATTTGAGATGCTTTAGTGCTCCTTAGTGCTGAGTCAGTGCCTCGGATTCCAGGCATCTCATAGATGATGCATTTTTCTGAACTGGAAAAAAAGATCTTAGGAGCTGAAAGTAAGAAGAATTGGCATTGACTCAGCCCTAACGAGCACCCAAGCAAACTGCAAAGTTACTGTGACTTTTGGCAGGAAATGAATTAAGAAACAGAAACAATATTTTCCCTAATTACAGTTTAGAGCTATTCATTCAGGACCAGCTGTATAAGACTCCTTGTCAGTGTTGGTGTATGTGAAAATATGTGGGAGAAGGAAGCAAGGATTTAGTGTTTGGTTGACTGACTTGTCAGTGCATGAGGAGATGGGTAGGAAGACTCTCAGACAGATGCTTCATGGGCCTCAAGTGCTGATTCAGCAGCATTTTGTAATTGCAAATGGCTTCAGTCCCACTTTCAGAAGGTCATTTGTGATGCATTGAGGGCTTTCTTCACACCGCCCTCTTTAATCTCATTCTCCACAGCTGTCAAAATGTAGGATGCAAAAAGGCAGTGAGCACCCTGCAACTCCAGTTGTTATGTATTCCCCTAAAATCTGGGAACTGGGAGCTGCCCTTGGGCTGCAGTGTGTTGTGCTAAAGCAGTCTCAGGGGTGGAAGGGGAATGGCTGAAGAAGATTTGGCTGACTATCTGCTGTAAGAATTGGCACGTCTGAGTCACAAGGGACAGTACACTGCTGTGGGGACAGAAAGGGGCAGCAAGGGGAAGGCTGAGGGTGAAAAGTGCCTTCAGGCTTCCCTGCTGAGACAGGTGTCACACTGGCATGAAGATGGCACGAGGGGCAGCACTGGACAGGAGATCAGACTAAAAGAGAAGATGGGACACAGAGTACACAGAGTTAAGTGTCAGGTGCAGGTTGCTTGGCAAACAGATGGAGGTGACCAGGTGATCAAACTCGCACTTCTGGCTCTGTTTACTTTGGCACTGCAGAGTTTCAATGCACATCACTCAGTTTCAGTAGATGTGCTGTTTATCTGGTATCCAAAATATATGAGAGATATAAAATTACTGTGTATAATTGTGCATATATTTTATATAGGAAACATCAATTAATGCATATATCTATCTATCTCAATTATGTATGTATGTATGTATTTTTTTAAAAGAATGGAGATAGATCTCCTCCAGCCTCATAGTGGTATTTAACTCAGAAATAGGCAAAATGCATATAAAGAATAACTATTCTCTAGAGACTGTTATTTAAAGTTGACTTCACCTGTACCGGTGTGGTTTGCTGGGACAGTGCAGCAGTTCCAGACTTTTACTGATACTTTTCCTACTTTTCTTAAGTCAGAAGGGTGAAGTGAGTGAATTGCCAGCTGGCTGTTTCAATCCACAGCAAATCACAGTATAAAAAGGTGAAAAAATGGGATGTTATTAGCTCAAACTCAACACGGTGTGAATGTGTGCTTGTAGGAACTGTTTGAAGGTTCCCACCATTTGAGTATAATCCACTGTCCATTCTTACCATTCCAGTGGTCTCTTGGCTCTGTTCATTGTGGACATCATTAAGCACGAATCAGGGAAAAAAGGGAAATCATGTGGGCTCAGTGCTTTGCTCATAACATCACACGTTGTCTTTACTCCTTTTGTCACCTCGTGGAGGTCACGGACTCCTTGGTTTCAGCAGTGCTGCCAGAAGCAGAAGAAACGCAGGAATAGCCTGCACCTTTGGGTCACAGGTGTCATAGAAATCAGGGCTAAAGGGTCTTGAGAAAGTGGCCTGAAGGCACTTGCACCATCTCTGTCTCTAATGTGTGCTTTGTAGGCAGGAATGAAGTCCCTGCATCCATTTATCAATTTCTCACACGCTGGGGATGGTAAAATATTAACACAGAAAGCGGGCGGGAAGTGGAAGAAAGCCCTGCAGGAACATCAGCCAGCTGAGAACTGCTATTGTTGGGCCTTTGCAGCTGAGCACAAACGTGCCTTTTGTTTTCCCAATGCCCTGGGGCAGGATTTGAGGCTCTACAGGTGTGGCTTTTATTCATTATTTTACAAAGCATCCCGAATTAATATATTTTGCTTTTCCTTGATATTCAGGAGGCTGGTTGAAGAGAAGTGTGTATGCGAACACGGAAATAACTGGAGGCATCCTCAGTGCCCTGATTTCTGCTCTGTTGATGCTTTTGACCAGTGGCCTAATAAAAGAATTGGCTCTGCTATTGTTGTTGCGTGCTCCTACCCATTATGGAGCTGGGTATCCATGGAAAAGATGCCTTGATAACAATGAACACCTGGCGTGGTTCTGCTCAGCAAATATTAGGAGGGGTGGGTCAGACGAGTACTCACAGTGTCTGTTTATTATAAGAATGTCCCACTTTCTGAGCTATAAATACCTGCAAGAGAGGAATAAGTAAGGACTGCTTTCAGATGTCTCCCCAGGAGCAGGTAGTGAATGCTGGAACATTCAGTTTGAAAAAGTGCTTTTGGGAATTGAAGGACTGTATTCCTTAGCATTTGCCTTATTTAAGAATAGTGGAAGGGTAAGTGAGGTTTGTTTGTGAGCACTGCTGTAGCATGAACTCAGTAATGGAAAATTCAAAGGGCTGTGTGATGTGCAGCTACATGAATAAATGTGGCTGAAAATGAAGGGGTTACAAATTGCTAAAGGTCTATAAATTGTCTTTCGTAAGAAACAGCTCAAGCAGGGGCTCAGTAATACTGTTGGTCCCCACTGTCATGGTTTAACACCACACAGCCTCGCTCATTCACTCCTCCCACACCCTGCAGGAGGAGGGGGGAGAGAATAGGAAGGAATAAAATTAAAATTCGTGGGTTGTGTTTAAGATACTTAAATAGGACAGAAAAGGAAGGGAAAAAATAATAACAAGGTTGATGATGAAAGAATTAAAATATACAAAACAAGTGATGCATGGTGCAACTGCTCAGTGACCAGAGCCCATCCAGTTCCCGAGCAGCAGCCCCCAGCTTTGTCACAGGATGGTTGGGGTTGGAAGGGACCTCTGGGGATCATCTAGTCCAACTCCCTGGTAAAGCAGGTTCACCTGGAGCAGCTTGCACAGGGTCGTGTCCAGGCAGGGCTTGAGTATTTCCAGAGAAGGAAACTTCCCAGTCTCTGTGGGCAGCCTGTGCTGGAGCTCAATCTCCATCACAGTAAAGAAAATTTTCCTTCTATTCAGATGGAACTTCCTGTGTCCCTGTGCCTGTTGCCCCTTGTCCTGTCTGAGAATGTTATGGAAGACAATGTCAAAAGCTTTGCTGAAGTCAAGCAATAAATATTTTTACTTTGTATATTTATGGTGAGCATGACACCATGTGGTATGGAATGTCTTCTGGGCTAGTCCAGGTCAGCTGTCCTGGCTGTGTCCCCCTCCCAGCTTCATGTGCCCCCCAACATTCTCACTGGTGGGGTGCTGTGAGAAGCTAATAAGTGTAAACACTGCTTACCAGCAGCTAAAATCAGCATGGTTTCAGCATTATTCTCATCCTAAATCCAGAACACAGCACTATACCAGCCACTAGGAGGGAAATTATCCCAGCTGAAACCAGGACACCCAATAACAACTTCAACTTACAGAAATGGTCAGGTCTAAGACAGAGAACTGGACTGTTTCCAGAGCCTTAATGCTTCCTCAGAGGGAGCTTAGAGAATGCACTTGGTGCAGTTAGACTGTGTACAAACCACATTCCAGGATTTAAAGCAAGTCTCTGTTGCAGCACTGCTCCTATACACAGCATACCCTTAGACCACAAATATTTACATTCCATGAGACCCAGGATACTTCATTGTGCTCCCTGCAGTTGTCAGCGAAGTTGACAAAATCAGGGTGGTGATGGGGGAGGTTTTTTCTCTGTTAACTTGTGTGTGTCTCTCTCTCTGAGCTACAAAGATTGGTTTGCATAACTGCCAGGGTTATATATATATATATATATATATATATAAAAGTATATAGAAAGAACATGGCTGCAGTTTCAGTCACCCAGGCTTCNGGGAGGTTTTTTCTCTGTTAACTTGTGTGTGTCTCTCTCTCTGAGCTACAAAGATTGGTTTGCATAACTGCCAGGGTTATATATATATATATATATAAATATATAGAAAGAACATGGCTGCAGTTTCAGTCACCCAGGCTTCACATCTGACATTTTGATGCTACTGAAATTTAAACTTTGATGCCTTTTCTCTTTTTTTCCCCTCACCCCACAGCAAATTTTGCAGCTCTGTGGTTTTTTTGGCCTAGAATCTGCACCCACAGAAGGGTTTATCTTAGTCTTAACATTTCAGTTTTACATATTTTTACTACAAGCAGCACATTTATTTCTCAAGGGAGAGGTCCATTAACTTTGTCTGTGCCGCTGCATTGTGGCAATGTGATCCACAGACTGGTTCCAGTCGATCCTTTTTATTCCTTAGAAGTGAGAGGACAAAGTTGATTTGGACAACCTGTGTTCCTGTCAGGAAGCATCTCTGCCTACTGCTCCATGCACACACAGTGCATGGAATTGGTGCCTTTGTCTGGGCACATGCGTGGCCTTAATGGTGCCAGTGCAGCCTGGGGACTGCTTTGGGAAGATGCATTCTTTTGGATGATTTAATACAGAATAAGAATTCAGGGAACCAGTGCAAAGCTGGAGGGGTCCTGTCCTGCAAGTCTGCAGCTCTAGATGTGGTTGTGGTCTGGGGTGAGAGACCTCCAGAGCTGTGTCCTTGTGTGGTGTGGAACATGTGTGGACAGCGATGCCCTGCGTAAGTCAGGGCATTTTGTCAGCAGCCCATTTGGGCACATCCCCTCCTCACATCAGTTACAAAAATCCTGGCGCTCCTGTGATAAGGGAGCACAAAGAAAAGGTTTTGTTCCTCAGTGGAACATCCACAGACCTGCCAAGCCGCTCTCAGTTCTAAACCCTTAATCTTACAAGTGTCCTGGGCGCGGGGAATAAGGGTCAGATCTGACACAGGCTGTTAGTTGACCTCAGGTTCTGCCCATCAAAAAAAAATCCCCATTCAGCAGCTCCCTGCCTTAATATTTCCAGGTGTTCCTTGCACACCCCAGAAACTCCTCAAAGCTTGAGTGGTTAGGTTCTCCCTGGCCCCTGAGCTACCTAGAAATTATGTGGAGCACTGCTTAAGTTTTTAGGGAAGGGCTTCATCTCCTTAGCAGGCTCAAAGCTCTCTGACGCTTGGTTCAAAGACCTTAAACACCTTTTGTCTCAGGGAACAGTCTCTTGATCTCTCTTGTTAAGATAGAACAGCTTATTCTGGTGAGATTTTAGGTGCCCAGAGGTTACATTCTGCGACAAGAGTCTTAAATTCTAATAGAAACAAAAAAGCATGAAGAGAAGAGAGATTTTAATGCTCTACAGGGTTTCTTTTTAAAGGAAGCTGCTTTTTTTTTTTTTTTTTTTGTGAAGAGTGAGCAAAAGAAAATCTTTTTGGTCAGTGTAATATAAGAAAAAAAGTGCAGCCATGGCCTAGTACATCCTGTTGTCAGAATTTCTGCATTTTAGACAGCTGTGTTGCTGAGTGGTGAGCAGCAGGCATTTCTGCTGTGGGGATAAGCTCAGTTTAAGTGGTCATGCAGGAGCAGCACTTTGGGTTAAGAATCATGGTGTCTTAGTGGAAGAGATTTATGCTGAAGATGATAATTATATACTGCTTTAATTATAAAATATGTTATGAGGTAATCCAAGAAATGGGTATAGTCTATGTGTGTAAGTTATTGTAAGAAAGTAAATACTGATACCACTGACAACAATCTGTTACTTTCTTTGCCTACCTGATAGAAACTCTGTGCAGACAGTCTAATTTTCTGATGCAGGTGTCATAAATTGTAATATTGTATTGTTAGAATATTGTCATAGGAGTGAGGATTAGTTCAAGTCTTTATATTCATACAGTCAGTCAGTACCCCAAAATTTACACATCTGTATTCTGTTTCAGGTTTCACAGAATTGCATTAGTTATTGTAGAGGCTGAGTTTTTCACGGTTCAGTACATTAAATCTTTTTTTCCCCCCCGTTTTCTTGGCTCCATGTCAGATTAAAGTTATTTGTAGGTGGCTGGAAGGATTTTTCCATTAATAAACCCATATTATTGTCATTGCCTGGTTTCTGATCGTATCAGTGGTTCACAGGCAGTGATCCTTTTCCAATCTTGATAACTGGCTCTTGCTGTGGTAGAGGCCATTGTTCACAAATGGAGACTTGCTTTCATAAAATAATCTAGAATTTCTAAAGCTTTCCTCCTTCTGCATTTGCTGCTTCTTGAGCTTCTTACTTGTATTTTTCATTTAATTACAGTTTCTTATGTAGACAGTGCAGGAGGCCTGTTTTAGGTAATTAAAAGAGCAAAGGAAGCAAGGATAGAAATGTACGTGTGTGTTCCTTTTTTATTATGTGTGTGGCTTTAAAGCTTGGCTTCCTCTTCCTCATAATCATTTTTCCCATTTCTGGGTAAACTGGCAGGTAAACACAATTTTAGCCATGAATTATAAGCTGTCAAAATTGAAAGGAATTAACTTTTTGATTTCAGTAAGTGACCTATTACTGGATTTATTTTTTCTAGGGCTTTTCCTCTGATGCTGTTGTAACATAACCATGTTATGGCAGATGCTACCACAGACTTGCTCAGGATTTGTGGGGGTTTGCTGCCTGCTAGGTAGTTTCTCTGGCTGTTCTCTCCGTGGCAGGGCACTTCTTTCCCAAGGAACTGGGTCGAGCAGCACACCTTACACTTCAGATGTTTGGGAGCTGAGTGCTCCAAGTATTTCGGTTCGACCTGCCCTTTGGCATTCACCTTTAGCTCACCAGTAACTGAGAGCTGGCAGAAACCATGTGAACAGAAATAGATATTTATGTCCAGCATTTGCAGTTGCATGGGCTTGTAAATAAGCTGAGTGGAGAGAGGAAGGAACACAACATTCCCTGAAACTCTAGAAGAAATGTGCAGGTTTTAAAGGACAGTTGGGTACCCCACAAAGTTAAATTTAAATTTGGTTCCCCTCCAAAAACTTGCAGAAGGTTTCTGAGTAACAGTTTCCTCTAACAATGCTAAGGAATATTTTAATTCTTTGGAAGTGCACCTGTTACCTTGTGGATGTTCATGTCCACTTCAGTCCCTGACTCAGGGAGTAGCTGATGCTCTTTGTGCTCAGTGTGTGTGCTGTGAGGTCCCTCCAGTCACTGGCATTGCCTTTATAGCAGGTGTAATAGCGATTACTGAATGGGTGAAATGCAGACAGCTCGTTGTTCTGATTCACATGGCACCAGAGACCACCTGACTGGCACCTGTCAATGCACTGCTTCAGTTTGGAAGGAAAATCTGGGACTATTGTAACGCAGGCAATAGTGATGGTGATGATGGTGTAACCTTTATATGCTGCAGCACAGCCAGCAGCATTTCGGAGTAAGATGTTTTTGTGGTGACTTGCAAAAAGATCAGGCATGCCTTTGTAATCAATACAGTTCTTGTTCTTATATCATACAATCACAGTTTAGCTTCTCCTCAAACCTGGAAGTGGTCAGCTCTAGTATTTGTTATTTGAGCCCACTGTCACGTGTGTAAGTGAGAGCTGAATATTAATCTCAGCGTGGTGAGCTATTAGCCTTTGGTAGAACGTGATCATCAGTTATCCTGTAGTTTTATGGCACAGCCTGGAGCATCTCCACAGGCACAGCCACCTCTGACGGGGTGTTGTGGCCATGTGACACGTGGGGCATGTCCTTGCTTTGTCATATAAGCTGAAAGTGTAATGATTGTGTTCACTGGCTGCTTTTAATTGGGAGGTCCTACACTGTGGAGCTTTGTCTCTAAGAAAATACATTCATTCATGAAGGAAATGTATTTTTTTCAGAGAAATATAATGGCTGTAGCATCAGATTTAGCATTATGAAGTTCCACAGGCAAGCATTTCTGTAATTGAGTAAATGAAGTACATTGTTCAGTTACAATGGGTCTCATTTCAGCATTCAGCACTTCAGTCAGTATTTCAGTACCTGAACATGTGCAGATAACCCTCTCTTTTATTAAGCAGTTGGTGCCAAAATGTGATGTCACAGTGACGTCAGTGGGAGCCAAGAGCTGCCAGAATCTTGCAGGTTCAGACTTGTGGTTTTCAGTTAGATGAAAGAACTCCATCTAGTTTTATGCTCCATCAGCTGAGAGTTTATTTCACCCAGTAAATTGTGAAGTAACAGTTACTTGTCCGGTTTTTTCACCTTGTTTAATTTACTGTCTGTCCCTGGGAGCAGGAAGGAACAGTTGAATCGTGTTGGCCATGGTCTGTATGTGTTCGTGCTCCAGATCACCTCACCCAGGGGGTGCCTTCCTGCTCTGGGGGTTCAGGGGGCTCTCAGGTGGGGTTTGATGGTCCTTAAGGGCCCTTTGAACCCAAACCATCCTGGGATTCTATAAAAGCACTTAAACAACCAGTGAAAATGTTTAGAGGGTGTGAGAAGTTAATCCTATCCAGTATCAGTTCAGAAGCTGTGGTATAGCAATGAATAGCAAAGCAATTTCAAATGTTTATACTCAAAGTTGGAGATGAAGTTCTCTATTATATCTGTGTTATTCCTGAAGAGTCGACACAGGATGTTTTTAGCACTTCATAGAAGACTCTGGGACACCTTCCAGGTTTTTGGCTCTGCTGGCTGATCCTGTGAGTATAGATGGAGGTGGTACAGAACTGCCTTTCAGAGCAGAGCTGGTAGTGCCCTGGAGATACAGCTCTGGTGCCAAATGACCGATAGTCCCTGGATTGGTGTTTTCTCCCGAGACACTGATCACATTTTACATGTCTCTCCTAAGCCCAGCCTCGCTCAGTTTGCTTTCAGATCATCTCCTGTGTGCTGAGTGTAATGTGGCAAGGGCTCAACCCACGGTTGGGTTACAGCCAGAGCTGATTGACATTAAGGGGCTGTAACTGGATATGTCTGTGCTTGTGTTTCCAACTTGCTGCAACTCAATTTCTCAACATAAAACCTCAGTGCAACAGTCTTAAGTTCCTAAAAGAACTTTCAGCTCAATCGTGCAGATTTTTAAATTTATTTTTTTAAAATTTTTACTGTCTGAAATTAATTTCTTTTTTTTTTCACTAAGATGAAGGAGTTAAGCTGACAAATTTTCTCATGCAATTGGTGTAGGCTCTGAGGCCTCACAGGATATGATGGCTCAGCTGGCAAGTGGTAACTGGCTCAAGAACTATCCCAGGTCTTAAAAGAGTATAAAAATAATCTCAGCTTTCAACATATGCAGAATTGATTCCATTTGTTCTTATTGTTAGGGCTGACTGCAAATATTGGGAAGTACAAATGACAGAAAAATTGAAGTTTTCCTTCTTGTTTTTTTCCTCCAGATTTAAAGGTTTGTTTTACAAACTTAAAGTGTTAAGTATGCTAAGGATGGTGCTTGCTTTTTCTGTTTTATTTTAAGCCTGTTGTTATAGATCTTTTAAGCCCAAATATCTAAAACCTACATATGTAACTGTCTAGATTCATTGCAGTAAGGATTGACCTTTTTAATTTTCTTTTAACAAGTGTTGCTAAATTATTAACCCTTTAGAGTTGTCATCCACAGCAACTTTTTCTAAACTTGTTCATTCCATATCACATGATGCATTTCTTTTTGCTTCGCTAAAGAAAATACACTGAAGTATGTTAATTTTCATACTAAAAGCAATTGTTTTGCTTTCCTTTGTTGCAGATCACCAGAAACTGGAAAGGGAAGCCAGAATCTGTCGCCTCTTGAAGCATCCCAATATTGGTAAGAGCTTTTCATTGCTTCATACAGTATATATCAGTTTAGAAAATTGAGGGGAAATGCAAAATAACGAGTACAAATAGCAGCTCACAGAAGTCAAGGGCAAATATCTCCAGGCAGGACTATTTCTTCATAATGTGGTGCTCCCTGTGAGTTCTGCTATGGGATGCAATGTCCTGATAGATCACCTAAAGCAACGTGCACTCTTCCATCTTGAAGCTTTTGCTCTCTGTGCCAAGTGTTTGGGGTTTTTTTGTGCAGGGTGTAGGAGGAGTTATTTCCAGTACTGCCCATGACTTTTGGAGACCTGCAGAAGAATTTCAGCTAACAGGGTATGTTGCAGAAGGTGGATAGAGTTGTTTTTACTGAGATGCTTATTTTATACTGCATTTTGTGTTTGAGATTCTGTTCTTCTGCAGGAAAGATATGCAGAAAGCTCTGCTCCTTTTATTTCCACAGTTGTGTTTTCTACTCATGTAAAGCAAAGAAGTTATTTGGGAGGGTGGGGTGTGACTGTCTCCTTCCTTTAGAAACAGTATTAACAGGTAAGTACCTTGATCTTTAAGGAACTGTAGCTGGGTTTTTCCATTTTTCAGACACTGAATTAGTTGCCAAGAATATTTGCTGTACCTGAGGCTTCTGCAGAAGGGTGGGAATTTCCTGTCCATCTTGTTCCTCTGTCCCCATGTACGTTCCTGAAAGTTGTCCTCAGGAAAACAAGTAATCTCACTGAATATTTTAATCAAACATGTATGCTTGGCACTCCAAAAGCACTTGGCAGTCTGCTTGATCTTTCTTCTGGTTAGTTCTCCTCCTTTTCGTTTTTAATTT
The DNA here is from genome assembly GCA_013397135.1 of Pachyramphus minor. Taxonomy (NCBI): domain Eukaryota; kingdom Metazoa; phylum Chordata; class Aves; order Passeriformes; family Tyrannidae; genus Pachyramphus; species Pachyramphus minor. Next base: position 77,044 of record VYXB01008625.1, on the reverse strand, counting down.
GGAAGTATTAGGGACATTTTTAGATTAATGTAATTGTTTTGTGCCAGGGATAAAATTGGTTCCTTCCTTTTACTAATAAACATGAATTGAAAACAAATGTACCACTGTTCAAAAATGAAATGTCAAGTCTCTGAAATAGCTCTCTTAAGCTTAGAACTTTGACACAGAAATTTTTTTAAGGAGGAAGAGTAGTGATATCTCTGTTATTTTACCCCCACCAAAATTTCTGCATTGTAAACTGGGGAAAGACCAGGGCACATACAACTGCTTGTGGGGAGAAGGTGGNTTACCCCCACCAAAATTTCTGCATACAACCGCTTGTGGGGAGAAGGTGAAGTTGTGGTCGCACATCTGGTGCTATCAGGCTCTAAAGTCATTCACTTTGCTGGAACTGGAGTATATTTGGGAGCTTGAACAAGCCAGGGAAGATGAATAAAACCCAATAATAAACGGATGCAGTGGAAGAGCTGAAGAGCACAGAGCTGAGCTGAAACAAAAGTCTAAATTGGTGCCATGTGATCACGTGTCTGCAGCTTGTTGAGTAGCTTGGGCCAGTGTGGGATGTGGTCCAGATGCTGTGTTCCACATGGAATGTTTATATTTGTGAGGGTGTGACTTGGAGTGCCAACAGGCACTGGCAGCTTTGGTGACAGGCAGGTAGGGCTCTAAGTCACCACTCATTCTGTGCGTCACCACCTGCACCAAGGGGCACAATCCAAAGCATCACAGACACAATGTTCTGCCCCTGTTCCAGAAAAGATGCCGTGCTCTGGATCTGCCTGACAGAAGATTTTTCGTGGCCCGGAATTAATATCCCAGGCTTTGGCAGCAGGTGTTGTGTTCTGTCATCGTGCAGTTTCTGCTGTCAGCTGTTCTGCCAGCTCTGCCTGTGTGTCTGAAAGAAACTTGTCAACAATAACTACAATTTAGAAAAGAAATTAAAAAAATACATGAAGAATAAACTTTTTTCTAATGTGATTTCTGGAGGAAAGCAGAGATCCAGTTTAATTGATTGGGCAGTTTCTCAAAGATGCTTTTCTGCATGTTCCTCCAGTGTAGCTTTTTTTTAGTTCCTTGTCTTTTTGAATTCCGCATTCATTGCAGGGCGCAGACTTCTGAAATTACAATTCACTCATCCTTTCTCTTGTCTTTCAGCCTTATTCTTCTTTATTCTCCCCAGTTATCTTGATTAAGTCTCCCTTCAAAAAGTCTCTTCCTGTGAAGGTGTCAGTTCCAGGTTAACTTTCTTTCTAAAATAAAACATATAATAATAATAATAGCATTGAATGGTTTCCTCTGTTAATTGTCTTCCAAGTTGTGGACTGTAGCAGATACTCCAGGGTGTAAACCCATTGTTAGTTACCTTTTTCAGACTCTGCCTCCAGTCAGAGTGAAGCAGCACAGCTGTGGTGACTCACTTTTTTGATTTTAGCATGTGAGTAAACACATTGTACTCCTCATATGGGCAAGATTTTTTTGCTTTAGAGAAACAGTTGAAAAAAATTCTAAGCATTGGAGATATTTTCCAATTATCTTTCCAGAGAAAACAGAGAATTATCAAAAACTTTTACAGATCACTGGTTTCATATTTCCAAGTTAGGCTTCCAGTTAGTACCTAACTAAAAAAGTCTTTAGTTTTTTAGTTATTTCATCAGGATAAGAAAGATTTCAGGATGAACTTCTTAACAATCGACATACCTATTTTTAGCCTCCCAAGAATGGCATTTTTGTATCCATTTCATATCTTATTGGCTGGTGGTTTTATTTAATGACTGCCATTATGCAGTTAGGAACTTGCAGGATGACATTTAAAAAAGGTTTTCCACAGTACTCTGCAGTCAGAGGTACTAACCTTCAGAAGTTCCTCTGGTATTGGCAAAGGAGTCTTAAAACTGGATATGGGTGTTTTCGTTTCTTTTAAATGCAGAATTTGAGCAAATGGTTTGGAAAAGCTTATGGAGAAAATAGAAGACTAAATCAGAATTCTTTCTTTCAAAAGGATAAAACTGCAAAATTTGGAAAATAAGGAGATACCCATGGTAACATTTTCACTTCAGTTCCTAACTTGAATCTCCCCACGGAATCACTGTAAACAAAACATCTGTGAGGAAACAAACATATTTCCTGCAGACTTCTTGGAAGTATTTGTGACATCAGATTATTATTTCAGGAATCGATATATCTGCCAAATGTTCACAAGTAGGATATTTAAATATGTATGGAGGGAGATGAATTCTAATTAGGCTTTTCTGCTGAAGGAGTGATTCTGAAGTAGTCTAAGATATCTTGGAGTAGTTGGCTTCACTTCTTGTACAAGTAGAGCTCCAACATATCTCTGAAAACCAACCTTCTCAGGCCAGACTCTATTTTGCACATAACTAATTCAGTTAGTTTTTCAGTAACTCTTTATTTTATTCATTCTTTTCACAAATCCTTGGTTTCTGCTCTATCCAGCTGTGTAGTCACAATGCCTAAAGAATGGTGTAGGAAAAACAAGGGAAGTGGATTAGAAATAGTATTGCCTGTTCCCCTTTTTCAAACCTCTGTTTCCCACTTCAGTAATGTATATATGCAAGTTTGTTTAAAACCCACAGAATTTCCTCATGCTTCCTGCAGGCAATTATTCCTTACCAATACTCAGTGCTTATGTTGTGATTTCAATCTCTTCTCACCTCAGTTCTTTGTATGATTGTGGTAGAAAGCGAGTCCCACCGAATTTTGTGTGGGAATTAAAGTGAGGCAAAATCCATCAGCTGAACTTCCAGGCCCTGGAGAGATACTTTGTGGGGGCTCAGAGCCCTTCCTTTCCAGTCAGTCTTTGGCAATACTGGTATTTTCTCCTCTTCCGGCATTTCTTGAGTAATCCGGCTTCTGTTCCACTGTGGTAGGAAATTGCTGGGCAAACACAGCTCGTGTTCCTGTGGTAACAGAGCTCCTGGGCTGCTGTGCTTTGTCCAGGAGTCTTGATTCTCAGCACTGCTGTGTTTCTCAGGTTCTGACCGTGAGGACGTGGCTGTAACATCACTGTGTCCAGGGTTGCTTTTCTGCAATAGATTTTCAAATGAAAGATGTAAATGTAGGTTAAGCCTTGCTGTTTGGAGAACATGGTGCTTTTCCTTTCTACGACTGCACATCAGCTTACATTAAAAGCTTACTTCTTTTGCTGAACAAATACCCAGAAAAGATTTGTCATCTTGTGTAACTGTTCCTTTTCCAGCAGTTATGTGTACTGATGCTTCCAACTTTTCAATTTAGAAATTTGGAAAGAAAATTGCTAAGGAAAGTAATCTTCACCGAGATAACATCACATCTCTTCACCAAGAATTCCACTGTCATTATCCTGTTTTCTGTTCTTTATCTTCTTTTGGTAAATTTTGATTTCTTATTCATCTTTCGACAGTATTGTTCATCTTTTAACAGTCTGATTTCTAGTCTTGCAATCCATGTATTTTTGGTGGTGTAGCATTGTTGCACCATCTTATTATTGCTTTTGGTATTGATTTACAGCCTGCTTTGCTAAGTTTGGTTTATGAGATCCCAAATGATGATAAAATCTGCATTAGCTTGAGGATCCAAGCTCTGACCTAGTCTGGAAAACTATTGATACAAGTGTGGTGTAACTGGGGTGTTTTTCTCAAGTTGAACTTGCCCATGAGCTGCCTGTTGCTCCCTCCTGGGGTGGTGTATCAGATATGTCAGGCAGGATCTGTTAGTCAACTACTCCAGGCTCAAGTCTGACTCTGATGAACCTTCATCCCTACCCAAAAGGCAAGAGCAGATTTTACTGGCATGTGGCAGCCCTTCAGGTGATAAATGGAGTCCTTTTGGCAGCAGGACAGGTTGTCCCTGGATGGCTCTGTAAGTCGGGGTACTTAGAGGTAAGTAGGGCTGCCAAGCAGAGACACTGCCATGTCAGCCCAATAGACCTGAGCCTGTTTCTGCAGAGCTGCCTGCCCAGCCTGGGTTTCACCTGCCCACAGCAGCACAGAAGCTGCTCAACTCCTCACGTGGGGGAAAAGGAGCAACTGCATGTTGCCTTGTCCTTTTTGGACAGAGAGTAATGAAAGATACGTGGAGGGGGTTGTGTCCTTTGTGCGTGACAGTGTGTCCTTTGTGTTCTGTATTCACCGAGTATGTGCATGGGACTTCACAAAGTCACAGGAATCTGAAGAGAAACACTATACAAATATAATATACAAAAATGGGGATGTGGTAAATCCTTTCCGAACTTCATTTGACTTACTGTGGCACAGTTGTGAGTAGCTCAGCTGGCATTAGTAAAGTTTCTCTGTAAACCAAAGAGAGTGAAAATCAGGCCTGTTCAGGTTTGGTGGTTTTTTTCTGGGCTTGCTTTCAGGTTTCACTCTTTACATCAAAAATATATAGTTCTTTCCTGATGAAGTGAAAATCATACAAATCCCCAACTACATAAATTTATGCTTAATAAAACGTGGCCCTCAGGGATATATCAACTATAGCTATGCAAATAAATAAATAAAGATAGCTCTTCATATAAATATGAAACTTTTGTTTACGTGGGACTGATGCATTAGAGGCTCTCACTTCCTTTAATTATTTTTATTGCTTAGATGAGCTGATCGTTTCAACAATTTTAAATCTCATCCATTCTGTTGAATTAATTAAATTTGCAATTTCCGTGATGATTAAGGTGAACCGTAGTCCTTGAGTGAATTAAAATAAACCATCAAGAAACAAACCAGTGATTTAACATGATTTCATACTTAATGTAAAAGCAAATTTAATGAGTATTATAAAATAACAGCTTCGGTGTTTAAGCTCAGCTGTGGCTGCAGAAAGTAGCTGACTAGTGAAGTGCAACAACAGAAGACAGAAGGTGGCTTTGCAGTTGCTATTTGTGAAATCAAATGTACTGGAACGGGACTGAACCAGGCAAGAACGCACAAGGAACAAACATCCTGGGGTTTGTTGCGGCTGGTTTTTCTGCAGGGTCTCTTATTCTCAGCAGTTTTTGTTATGACTGTGCATTTCACTCCTTTTAGCTGGTGACGTTGTGAATACATGGTTGATGTTTAAGAGGAAAAGGCTGGAAGTTTTAACTTCTGATGTTGTGAGAATTTGTGGGGAAGGGCTTTCTGTAGAGCTGCTGGCGGCCCTAAAAGTGAGTGGAATATCAAAAAAAACCCCCAACCAATGGTTCAAAGACTCTAAGTTATTCAGTGCTAATCAATGTGTCCGTAATTTTCAACATACAACATGTGAAGCAGATAATGTGGCCTGAGTGCACCAGCAAAGAAGGGTGGAGGCAGCTTCATTGGGTGTCACAGCTTTTGTCTCTGTTTCCCTTGCAGCAGAATCCTTTTACTCTGGTAAAAGTGGCATTGCATCTCTAGGTTTTACTCTTCGGGGTTACTGTGGAGCATAAAAACGTCTTTGAGCGTAGACAATGCCACTGCCCTTCACCTTGCTGCGTTAATTCTCTTTCCTTTTAATGGAGCACGGGGTTATTCGAGCTCAAGTGAAGCACTGCTGGTTGTAATATCCCTGATAACTGTGGCAGCAGCCAGAATAGACTGAGGAAATCAGGTTTCGCTAAGATTTGCCACAAATTCTGTCATTTTCTTTCCTCGCAAAGTATGTGCCTAATTTGCACCAAAATAGGCAATGATAAAGTATAAATCAAGTGTGAACCAGACCTTGAAAAGTTTTCCATGCTGGCTTAGAGCTGGTTTCCTTAAATGCATGAAAATTCTTTTCACAGTGTGTCTGGGTTCTTTTAAACATTTTCTCTTTCCGTAAAGTCTGTTCTGCTTTTGCAGCCACTCATTTTAAATGTAAAATAGAGTAATCCACAGAAACAGGGAAGTGGGATTTAAGCACCTCTCTTGAGGAACCTGCCGCAGCACGGGGGAGCACTCGGGGTGCCACACTTCCCTCCCACCTGTATTTTCATCTTTTCTTTTGGTTTTTGGGTTTTTTTTTTGGTTTTTGTTTGTTTGGGTTTTTTTGTTGTTGTTGTTTTTTTACTTTTTATATGTGCTTTCTGGAAGGGTTTCATAATTGCATTGTTGACTTCAAGTAAATAAGCTGGATTGAAATGAATTGCTCTCTCTTTGCACACACAGGCTGGATCTTTGAGAACTTACTTTTTTTGTTGTTGTTTGAAAGCTTTGTTTATTATGAATCTGCAACCACGTGTTATGCATAGGGATAGACATCATGACTCCCAGCTAAACCACAAATATGTAATTTTCCTCTGGACCCTTTCCTCCAAAAACAGAGATCTCTACTACTTCAGCTAAAGTAAGCTTTTTCTTTCAGTAAGGCCAGCACAACCAATTTAGAGCGTTTTTAGGGGATATTGTAAGTTCTGCTCCCTTTGCTTTTACTGTGTTGCTGATGGTCTGATAGGTGGATTCTGCTCTAGTTGTTGGTTTGATACCCAAATACTGTGAACCTTTACTTGAGTTGGGGGTGAAAAAAAAATGAAACCCAAACTGAAAAAGGGTTGCAGAATATTCAGTAGGCTGGAAGGGTGTCACAGTATTAGTGCAGCTCCTGCACGGGTGGTGAAACTGCTGTGGGGTTCTTTCCATGATAACCCAGCTCCAGCCTTGGCATTTCTGGCTCTGGGCTGTATTCTGTGGGACACTTTTGTCTCAACCTGTTTCCTTTTCCAAGAAAAAATAGGGAGTTACCATTCAGGCAGCATTTGTTTCTCATGCAACCTAAATCTGCCCCTTTGGAGTGTTTGGCGTCCCAAGCCAGAGAGGGTGAGCTGTCAGCTGGTACATGCCTGCTTCTGGAAAAGGTCCCTCCAAGGAGGAAGTGTTTGGCTGTCTGTGCCACCTCGGAGCTGATCCCACCCTTACCCCTCCTCGTTTCTCTGTGACATGCAGAGAAGGATAAATTCAGCTAATGTGGAAAGTGAGAGGGGAGGGAGGAAGGGTGGCACAAGTGGAGAGGAGGAGGAAGCGCTTGAGTGAGGGAATGGGGCAACGCTGGGGATGCGAGCTGGGAGCAGCAAGAGGCGAAAGGAAGGGCTCCTGACTTTGGCCCATGGATCATGTTTTGACTTAGGTGATCATAAATTAGGAGTGGAGCTTTGGGAGCTCACTGTGGAATGTCTTAGCTCCTTTTCCAAAGGGGATAGAAAGCCAGGAAGCTTATTAGGAGAGGGAATTCGTGGAGCTGCTCCCATCCGCCCAGACATCTTGCTTCACTTCCATATCCTGTCCCCTGTGAAAAATCATGGAATCATGTGGGTTGGAAGGGATATCTGTAAGTTATCCAGTCCCAACCCCCTGCTCAAGCCATGCCCAGTAAAATTAGATTACTGAGGGCTCATCCTGCCGAGTTTGGAGGCTCTCCAGGGAAGGAGATTGCACAACCCCTCTTGGTGCTCCTGAAGTGTTTGACCACATTCCCATCCACAAAAATAAATAAATATATAAATAAAAGTGTCTTTATGCTTAGCTGGGATTTTGCATACTCCAGCATATGTCTGTGGCCTCTTATCTTGCCATTGCACCCTGGAGAACACTGTTTCATTCTCCAAAGTCTTTCCTGCTGATCAGCAAACAAGGTACTGGAAGGAAAAGTGGATATTCCCAAATACAGCTGTTAGAATATTTCTGTTCTTTTCCTAAAATTACATCTGCTTTCATGTTTAAATATTGTGACATAAAACTCTTAGGAGTGCAGTTTTCCTTTGGTTGCAAGGTGTGCATTTGGAAGTGCATTTTATATGCTGACCTTGTGTTCGTGATGTCACATGGAGAAATCGCTTTTCCTCTTGCCTTTTGCATTTCCTGTGCATCTTCTGCATCCTTCTAGCAAGTGTTTCAAGAGTCCTTTAGGATTTTCCTTACTCCTTCAAACCTTTGCCTTTAAAAAGGCACAAAGTCACTTTTCATCCTGGTTTTGTTGCCCGCTGCTGGGAGTATCTGTCGAAGCCATGGCATTCCAAAGGATGCAAGCTGGACTGCTTGGCTTTCCACGTGCTGCACCCTGGCACACACTGAATGCTCTGACCCTGCAAATACCACCAGCCTCCATCCCTGGCAGTGGATAAATAGCTCCTAATTGCTCAGTTCAGGCTGGGTTTTTTCAGATCTAAGCACCGAAGACTTTCCTACTCCTACAAAACTGCTGATCCAGGCTTTTTTTTTTTTCACTTGAGAGGGGTTTAATGATACCTCTCTCCTCCCAGTCACCTTCTGAATTTGGAAGTTCTTTTTTTAGGGGCTTCAGCAGAGTGTTAGTATTCTCATGGAGTGCCCATGGGAATGTGCTTCTAATTTTAGTTTGCCCTCTACATGTCTGTCTCCTTTAAATACATCCAGCTTCTCATTCCAGCCACACTGGGCCAAGCGTGACACTCTGCTCCTGATACTTGTATCGTGAGGATGTTCCGGTGTTGTATTGTAATCAAATCCACAGCTTGGTCTGCACAGCAGCGAGTAGCACTCATGTATCAGCAATTGTCCCATCCAAATAGCACTGTTTAATTCCTTTATTTGTCAGTCAGGTGACCTTGAGAGCTATTTAATGGTGCTCCATCAATTTATATTTGGTCTGATGGTGGTGGTGTTATTGCCGGGCTTGTGTGGAATTTGACTGTGCAGCCTTGCCGGGAAGGACTTGGTTGATGGTCTAAAACCATAATTGCTGCTGCTGAGTGGCTTGCAGCTATCTGCTGTAGGAGATGTATTTTGGGAGTTCCTGGATGTGCTAAATGAGAGGAATATTTAGAAAGAGATTTCAACAGCACTAGTAGTCTGGTTTCGTGAATACCGACTGGCTTCAGCTCCCTCCTGCAGCTTTTCCACCCAAGTTTCTGTGGGTTGTCACTGAGTTAATTACAGTCTTACAAATGGTCCCACGGGACAGGACAAACTCTCTAATTTCCATTTATTGTGAGGCTGTGATTAAAAGACAATGGCAGCTTCTCATCATAAGCCTCAAGTTCGTCATCTATTAAGTTAGTGTGCATTCCCTGCTCTTTGTAAAACAAACACTTTGAATCATTTGGGATCATCATTCACTGGTAAACTTGCACGTTAGGGAAATGACAGTAATTTATAGTTGCCTTCAGTGGTGGGAGCATGACTTACTGTGGCAGTTAATTGATGGAGGGGGAAGGCACATTCACTCAGAAAATGATACAGATGGTGTTGAGCCCAGCCCAGTGGATAGAGATGCAGTGGGGTTCTTATGGAAACACTCTGTCTGGGCACAGTACTTGGAATTGCTCAGGCTCTGTTAAGTTCCTGAAAGCTCCTATGAATGGAGTTGATCTCTGGGACGATCCCGTTGCTCACAGTCAGGATATTCAGGATTGATGTTCGTGAAAGAGGGCACCAAGGACAGAAATGACACTATAATTATGCTTTAGGTCTCTTCCATCCATTTTAAGTCTTTTCCCTCAAAGCTGGTAGCACAAAATTTGGGGACCTGAACCTGTGAAAGTGGGTTTAGCCTTGTTCTGATGCACAGATATAAAAAACCCACCAGATGAAGGCAGGGAGAAGCTAAATTTGCAGTGGTGCTGTATAACATGAGAAAGTAATAGGTTAGTTCCACAAAATATAGATTTTTTTTTTTTTTTGCGAAGTTGACTTTATTGTCCTAGAAGTAACTTTTTTGGCTGGAGCAGGTCCGGGGCCTGCAAATGGTGCCATCGCTTCAGAAGGAAGGTTTTTCTGATCTCTGAGGACTTCTGGGCGTTACTGCATAACCAAGAGGTGATTTAGAGATCATGCTGACCAGCTATAAAAGGTGGCACCTACTGTGATTCAGCAAAGGGGGTGGTTGTGCTGCATAAAGGGAGTTGTGTGCAGGTCTTCAGAAACTGAGCTCCAACCCGCTTGTCTCATGTTTATAACCACTTCCCTGAGAGGTGTGACTACATTTATAGTGCATTTGATGGGTTTTCAGCTTCTCCATCTAACAAAACAGATGATACCAGGCATGATCTTCACTGCAAATCTGGGGCATTTGAAGATCACACAAAGATAATGATTAAATGAGGGACTGGCAGTAGGAGTTACATTTGATGGAGCCCTTCCAGCACAGTGGTAATTAATGTTAAACTTCCCAAGTAGGAAGTAGAGTTTTAGGTCTGGCTGCCTATAAAAGCTGCCCAGCTTAATCAAAAGCTGATTTATTTTTAAACTGATGTAGCTGTTTCTTTGTGGCCACCTACTGCTCTGTAAACTGGGTAATTGGTTCAGTTTAAATTAGCTGATGCTTTGTTTTAAGCTGAATTAAGAGAGCATAAACTTGGTTTTTATGGCAGCGTAATAACATAAACTGGAGCATTTTTCTCCTGTGAAGACAAAGGTCTTCACAAGTAGCATTTGTAATGCTCACTCCACAGCCTGCAGTAAAAACTAAGGGCAAATTTCCTTTGTGTATTCTGTTGTCGTCTTACCACAGGGAGGGATGGCAAGAATTCCCTGAGACAACTTCGTTTGAAAATAAATGAAAGTTTCCATTTTAAAGGTTATTTATTCCAGCTTGAGGTAAAATGAACTTTATACCTTTATGGTTGCTTATTGTTTACAAGGTCTTAAGTGTAATTTTTGTGAAAAACCAAAGCCCAGTAGCAGCTTTTTCTGAACTTCTGTATTTTCAGGAGATCAGCATGACAGCAATGATAATTTTGACATGTAGATGAATATATTGAAAGACTCCGTTCAGCCTGGTATATGCAGTGCTTATCATATATTTAAGGGCAGAGCTACAATAGAGGCTTTTTATCCTCTGGTTCACACTCCACAGTTGGCAGTGGGACCCTCTGGGAATTGATTGAGGCAATTCCAGTGATGGCACTGGGAGTTTAATGAGGCAAAACACAATTCCTTGTGTTTGCTGTCTCCCAACACAGGAATGTTTTAGCAGTGAAGTCTCTTGTTTTGGTTTTCTCTCCAAACCCATGATCTCGTATGGAAAGTATGGCTGGAAATGGAACGTTCAGCCTCATGGAAATATGGGTTTGGTTCTTTGTTCTAGCTGGAAATGCAGACAGTGGGTCAGACTGGAGTTGTGTGTATGTCCTGGCCAACAGATGGAGTCCATATGGAAAGGACTTCTGCAAATGTTTACGTGCGTTTACCAGTGTGAGCACATTTGTTACAGGTTTTTGTGCTGGTCGGGTTCTTAGAGTGGTTAAGTGCCCTGGAACAGCACAGTGGAATTCTTTCTGTGGCCATTTATATCACAGCAGGGGGAAATGAAATCCTTAATAATTAAGGATTGCAGGCCATTAAATAGCAAAAGACCAGCTTGCTCTGTGACATTACACGATCATTTATTAAATTCCTCATTAAGGTAGGTCGTTTACAAACATCTTCTTTGCCATAATTTATTGATGAGGTTCCACTAAAGTTGACTGGGACACTCTTCTAAGTGGGTTCTAGAAATATTTTCAGTGGAAGGTTTTTTTCTCCATAAGGTATTCTCTTTACAACAGAAAATGCCTGCACAGTCACAAATTTGAAAGCACTTCCTTTAACAAAATGAATATTTGTATTTTAAATCAGTGTTGGATGTGGGTTTGGAATTCTTCTTTTCATTTTTATAGCCTGAAAATTATTTTTTAGTGTTATTAGTAACGTTTCTTCAGCCCTGCTGCATTTCCACAGTGTTGCAAAGTCTATGGAATATAATGGAATATAATGACCCGAAAGATAATTTTAGGGAAAGGGATTGATGTTTTAGTTGTCTCCAGCTGCCAGAATGACCTGTTTTAAAACTTTAGGGTGCTGGTTCTCATAAAGCACTGAGAGACCAAAAAACAGTGACTGTGCATATAAATACTACATTTTCGATATTGCCCCTTGGTCAAATCAATATTTCAGGGTAATTACAAATGTGCTTTGTTAGGATAGTTATGTAGGAGTGGTCACTGAATTCAAAGCAAACAAAAATTGGAATGTCACTCATTTATTAAAAGAATTTGAATATCCAACATAAACATGGGTAAAGACCATCTTTGTATCTTTTCTTATTTCTCTAAGTTATCACAGTTCTAATCAACTTTTACATTAAGAATTTTACTAAGTTATCTTGAACGTACAGTCACTCCCTTTTGGTTTTACTTGATGGTCTTTAATAAACTAATGAATAAGCTTTTACAATTGGGAAAAAAAAAAAAGGCCAAGAATTAAAAGCTTTAGGAAATTTAACTACAGACTTTAACTACAAACTAAATTTAACTGAAAGGTTTAGCTTAGGTTTGCTGGTAGTGATTGTTACTCAATAAAGGTGCCTTAATTACAGTGCTGATTACTTTGCCAACGTTGTCTAAGGCTGCTCCTGGGTGAGAGGTTCCTTTCCTGTGGTACCTCTTGAACTGTGCCACAGGATTGCAATTTTCTGCTTTCCTTTTTGGTTTAAATATTTAAAGTAGAGTGGCTTTGTTTTCATAAGCTGATGCCTTTAAATACCTTGGGGCTTGGCCCTCATGGAAGGGGAGCACTCAAAAAATAACCATCCCTAGTTCTCTGAGTGGTCATTATATAAATTGTTTGTATTTCTGTGTTTTGTGTGTTTTAACACAGGAAAGCCAAGAAGGGAGGCTGTGTCCTCCCAGAAATCACAATCCCCCAGTATCCAATTTTGTAGACATGTAGGTCCTAAATATTATTTATATAAATCTGTTCCCAGGGTTGGCCAGCACTGTAAATATCAAAAGGGACGAAGTCTAATTCCCCCCATTAAAGTACAATGTGCAGCTTTCTGAGCCTGTTAATTTTAATTGATATAATACGTCTATCTTACAGCTTGTCCTTTTGTTAGTTAACACTCCATGAAATTCTTGTGTCTTTATAATTCTTGTGTCTTTATTCCTCTTCTTACATGTTCTGATGAATGTTAAAATAGTTATAAATTGTTAGTGCTTAAAGCATCAACACTGGCAGCTGAGACATCAGTTTGCTCTTAGCAAAAATTTGTGTCAGCCTTCCTTTTAATCCATGCAGTTATCCTCATAAGGCTTAATCTGATGACATTTGTAAGGGGTTTTGTTGCATTGTAAGAAATCTTGTTAAACTTAAAAAATCAGGGGTTTGGCTGTAAAGGGGAATGGGCTCAACCTGAAACACAGGATTGCCAGTAAATGCCGTGGTTGTGTAATAAATGAAGACATGAAGATACAGGTGTACATTTTAATCCCCTGCTCTTCTTTTCAACATCTCTATACAATTTTACAATTTCATACACAAGTAATTGAAGAGGTGTAACTCCAGCTGTTCCTTCGAACTTCAGGGATATGGGATATGGTTCCACAGTCCCGTTCTGGGCACGTGTGCACACATACATGCTCACACCCCCGTGTTACGGTGACTGAAAAGCTACAAAAACCTGCTGGTTAAAGAAATAGGTGTCAGTTACTACAACTGCTCTCTCTGCAGTCTCCTGGCACAGAATTATATGGTTTGGAATACCTGTTGGGTTTGTGTTCTTTTTTTTATTATTTAGTAGTTAGTTTTATTTGGGGTGTTCCATTTTTAAAGGCTGTCAGTCAGTCCTCACCCAGCAGGAGTGAAGCAAGAATCTCATCATGCCAAAAGAGTTGGGAATTTGGGGTCATCTGCTTTGACATATACCTGGACTCAGCCTCACTTCAAAATTTGATCTTTTTTCTACCTTGACAAATGATTTTTTATTTTCTGTGTAGCCAGAGTCTTTTACCAACATTAACAGTTTGGCAAACGTAACTTCTCCACTTGAGGGACTTTAGTGAAGGCTGAGAATGTAAATATTCTTGGCATTTAATGAGAATACAGACATTTATTGTGTGAGGGCCTTGATGCCTTGATGGGGGAGGGTTTTGGTCTCTAATTTGATAATAAGGTTGCTTGGCCATTGTATCAACTGTGTTTTCTGTGGAATAGACACAAAATACTACAGTTCAGCACAGAAAGTCAAATAATGAAGTTCATTATACTTTTCAGTCAGATTGGAATTTGCCCACACTAATAGCTAAGTACCAAGATAATAAAGCTAATGGGAGTTCTCCCTAAAATTATTATAATGACTTTTGCAGGGTGGTGATTGGAAAGTATTTCAGATGAAAATCAGTCAGGGATATTCCTGATGTTTCCTGAGCTTACAGTACTTCTCCAGAAAAAAGAGCTGTGTGCTCCCTGAATTCCTATCAGGCATTTGAAGTGGTTTGCTGAAGAGCAACAACTTTATTGTCTGAAGTTGTTAAACACCTTCCCTGGAACCCACTGGAGGAGAGTGACCACAGGGCTACAGCAGGGAGCAGGGAAAAGAATTACCCCAGTGTCCTTCCTGCCCTATCGTGTGTTTGTTCCCTACAGCACTGATGGAACAACTCCAATTAATAATGATTAGGTCTAACTGTCTAACTTTTCAAAAAAGATAAATTGAACTGTTACTACTGATGAATGCTTTGTGACTCTGGAGAAATAAGAATGGCAGTGTGAGTTCCTGATGGGAGCTCTTATATTGGATGGATAATCTCTGTAATTGGTGCCTTTTGCTTTGTCATGCCTGGTACGTGTGCTGGATTTGCCCTGTGCTGTTGTGCAGCCTTTCCTCTGGATTTTCTGCCTTGTCTGCACCAGCCATTCTTCTCCTCTGCTCTCACTTATTTGGGATTTTCACCTTGCAGATTTACTGACATAGCCCTGTGTCTGAACTGGCCAAAGGAGCCAACAGAAGCACTTGCCAAAAGGCAGTTTTGATCTTCCCTGGCTGCCTCAGCCTGTTTTCCTTTCCAGAAACAATCAGGGGCATGTGATCTTGATTCAGAGAAGGATTTGTTCTGTCTCACTGCTGTGATTCAGGCATTTGGGAGGAAAGGGAAAGACAGAATCTGATCCTTGAGGAAGATATCCCCATGGACGTGTCAGACTGGAGTTTGGCTAGTAAGGAATTAGCCTTGCCAGGCTGAGAAAAACATCATCCATCATCTCAAATCGCAGGGCTTTTTTAGTCAGAAGGGATGGAGCCATAGTTCTGTGGGGACACTGAACCAAGAGCCCTCTTCTAGAAAAGGATGGGACAAAGCAAGAGCACTTTGTGCTTCAGAAAACCTCTTCACATCCTGCCATCCTGGGCTGCTTAGTAACAGATGCCCCTATCCAAGACAAAATTCATCCTCTCGACTCTAGGTTTGTTATTCAGGCTCAAGCTAAGACTCTCTTGGTTTAATACCAAAATTTGAAGGTGGATTTCATTTCTCAATTTTAAGATGCAGCACTTCAATTCAATTTGCTCAAGCCATTTAAAAAATCTGGGTTGTTTTGCCCACTTTGGAGGTCTCTGGAAACAGTGGGGACCAAATACTCTGCATCACCAGAAGTATTTGATAGTTCTCACTATCCATACCTGATATGGGACATCAAATATCATTTTCCCTTCTGTCAGTGTGACTGGAATGCTGTCAGTGAGCAGTGAGGAGCAGAATGCTGCTTTCATTTAAAAACTGGAGTCCTTATGAATCTATTTCGGGAACAGGCATTTTCTGTCAAAAGGTATAATTTGTGATGCATTAAATCTTAAAAAGTTTTAAACTCCCTCGGAGAGGTAGATATGGGGAGGTATCTGTAAGGTATGTGTGACTTGCTGCTCTCCAGATGTTACTGGTTTGGGGTTATGTTGCATCTGTGAGATACCCCACTTCATGGGCAGTGTCTGTGGTGCTGCTGTACTCGACAGGCAGATGTTTTAGGGGTCTCAGATCTGAGCTAGAAATATGAGACACGTGGTGTCTCATCTCACATTTGGTTTGCTTTAAACCCCAGACATTTGGGGGTGTTGAGATCTCAGCTCAAAGAGTGCAGTTGATTTGGGGTTGGGGTTCTTTTGGTGGGTTTTTTTTGTAGGGGGATGGTTCACACTTCACAAAAACATCGACTAATCTAGACTACAGAACCAGCCAAAACCACAAATTCTGATTTAGACCTACTTGGCTCCTCTGAATCATCACGAGCTCTGGGCACTGAGTCAGGCAAGAGCTGGTTTTCTCTTCAGTATTGTGTAAACACAAGATGTTTCCCTGGGCTAAATATTATTAAGTTAAAAAGTCATGTTTATTTGATCATATTTTTTTTAAAATGTCATGTATTGTATAAAAAAAAATTAATACATGGAGTTACCATCTGGGGAGATCTGAAAATCCGTTTCTTCTACACTTTGTTCATCTGATCAGTTATGAACACAGATCAGTCTTAGATTAACCTGATTT
The DNA here is from genome assembly GCA_013397135.1 of Pachyramphus minor. Classification (NCBI taxonomy): domain Eukaryota; kingdom Metazoa; phylum Chordata; class Aves; order Passeriformes; family Tyrannidae; genus Pachyramphus; species Pachyramphus minor. The sequence continues at coordinate 60,840 of VYXB01008625.1, read as the reverse complement.
TTTTTATTTGGTTGTATAAGTGATAATTATTTGAATCAAACTACTGACAAAGCTTCCTGTGTTAGCTTTGGAAATTGCAATTTCATTTAAAGTAATTAAGAAAAACGGCAGGACTTAATTCATGGTTGTACCATGATGTGATGTGAATTCTTAAAATTCAAGATGAAGTCTGCAGCTGACTAGGCCATTTGGAGGGAAAACTTCAGATCTGGGCACACAGGTGTATGTAAACACGACACGGAGCTGTAGTGGAATTATAATCCTCTTTTCTCTCCCCAAATCAACCACAGGCATCAAAGACACGAAAAAGGTGTTTAACTTTTTTCCTCTCCTTTTCCACAGTGCGGCTCCATGACAGCATATCAGAAGAAGGATTCCATTACTTAGTCTTTGACTTGTAAGTATGTGGTTTGCATATTTTTAGCATGTAGGGGACGTGGTGTTTAAACTTTGAGATGCAAATACGAGTTCACAAGGGAAGTGCATGGTCCTGGTGCAGTGAGTTGGACAAATAGCTAAACAGCTAAAAAGACAGTAACATTTGGTTATTTGCATCTGCAAGAACTCAGTTGTGTATCACTGTAAGGATTCTGTATTAAAAACTATTAGAAATCCACCCTTGAAGTGAATTTTAATGTAAAATGTAGGTATGTAGGTAAAAGTTGCATGATATCTGCCAAAGCTAAGCAGACATACTGCTCAGAAAGTAGAATTTGCTGCAAGCCAGTTGTCTGTAAAGGAAACATTAAAAAAACCCAGAGAGGGAAAGATTGTTTCGGTATTTTATCCCTGACTGGTATCTCACTGATCAATAGAATGTTTCAGCTTGGCATCACTATTAATGTAAAGCACACAGACATAGATAGAGAGTGTCCTACTGATATCCTTCAGGAATTTAAGGCCTGTGAGCTCTTCATGTGGTGACTATGCCTGTACAGAGCTTGTTTTCCCCAGGTGAGGCTGTTTAGTGGAAGAAGGGATGGTGACAGCATGAACTGTGCATCTCAGACTTGTAACTTAAAAAGAGAGACACTGATTTCCTCATTCTTCCCTGGGATGGGCAAACTTTTCCACTCACGTGAAAAGTCACGGCTTACAGTTCTGGGTATGGACAAACATGAATGATGGGAATTGTACTGCAAAACTGACTTTCATTTAAGTGAAATCATCTCTTTCAGCTGCAAATTTTTCCAGAGCAATATGTGATTTAACAGATAAAACACCCTCCTATCTTAGGTGGCTCTCTCAGGCCCACCATGGTTCTGCTGCTTGGAATGAGAATTACCCTAGAAATGTGAAATAGCTCATTTCTAAGCATGCAAACAGAAATATTTGCATTCAGCATGGCTGAGTTAGAACCTGGATCTTCCACAAGCAATTATGTGCTTTCATGTTCAGCTTACATTCTGGTTTATTTCCCAACTTAATTTTTTTAGAAGAAATCTGTGAAGACTTCTTTGAGAGTAGATTTCAGACTAGAAATACACAATATCACAATACAGAATATTAAATAGTCTGTCTGCAGTGAAGGCATTCAGGGTTCAGGACTCAAATCCTAACAGGAGCTTATATCTGCCCTGTGTATATCCCAGGTAAGTGCTGTGGCTGTTGCCTTGGAAATGGCTCCAGGCACAACACACACACTTGTTCTCTGACATGCACTGGGGTTTGTTGTGGGGGTTTTTTTTGTTGGTTTTTTTTTCCTTTAAGGGCTACAAAGGAAATCTTTCTATGCGGAATTGGAAAAATCTCCTTAGTCCTGAACATTTCCAAGAAGTGCATGCAGAATGCTTAGTTCTAGGGACAATATCCCTTTTATAAACTAGTGGCTTTTTAATTTTCTTGTTGTACTTCTGTGCTGTTCCAAACTGTGGCCCACTGCAATTGCAGTTAGTCCACGTCTGCCTTAAACTTCATGCGTAGTGCCAGACTTATCTCAGGGGATTATGATTGCCATGTGAACTAGAACATTTGAACAACTTCAAAGTTGTAGATAGCAGTATCTATATCTTGATAGTGACAGAACAAATAGGAGCCTGTATTCTGCAATAAAAAATTAATACCTAACCCAAAGATACTGTCTTGGCAGAAAACTAGATCCTGCAGGAAGCATTCTGCACTGCCTGGAACTTCCTCTGTTTCCCTGTCAGGACAAACATAGCAACAGATTCAAACATGAATATACAGCCTTTATGTTCTGATCGTGGGTTTTGGGGCAAAAATATTTATTTTACAACAAAGAAAACATCTAAATGATAAAGGCAGTAACTTTGCAGACTGATTGTTGTCTTTGGAGAAGCAACAGGTGGCATTCCTGAGGAACTTTTGCCCAGTGACGAAGAACACCTGTTCACAGTTAATTTTTCACATTCAGACTAAGAAATCTTTGCTTCAATGCTCACTAATACTATTTATTAGTGAAACTTGATCTTTTACTGCAGTTACAAATATGTGGGTTGGTGCCTTGTTGAAAAGGTACTTAAAAGAGCTGCCACGATAAAAAGGTACCATTTGCACTTCTTGAACATGAAGGCCAAGTACCTGCTTTTCTTTCTTTAATTTTTATTCAACAGGAGCCTGACTGTGGTGTAACACTGTCACTCCACCCACACATGCCATCATGTCATTTTCTTAATGATTTTTTTCAGACTGTGTGGGATTCAGTGCCACTGTTTCTTTAGAAATTTCTCCTAGACTGCATCCCACATAAGAAAGTAGAGAAGAAGACGACTGCCTTTTCTGTGGATAGAAAAAAACAGTTATTGTCACCTTCTGTTTCGAATTTCTAATCATCTCTTTGGGATAAGTGCAGCCTGAAGGAGAGGCCTGTTGCCTCACTTGTGTACCTCAGGGCTTGCTGTACTTTTATCTGGAGAAAAAGCCAGTGTTTAAGGTGTTCTGTTCCAGGCCTGCATTGGTTTGAACAGTTGTAACTTCGAGTGGGAAGGTGGAAGTCTCTTAAAATCCAGGTGGAAAGAGACATTGAACAATGAACTTCATGGATTTTAATAATGGACTTCATGAAGTTTTTGCTCCTCTTCCCTCCCTGGTCCAGGCACCTGCAGTCAGGATTTACATCTGTCAGCCCATTCCAGTTGCTAAGCACGAGTGAGACTGTCTTCAGCCTTAATGATGTTAGATGAGTTCAAATCCAATCAGTTCTGTCAGTATTAATTGCTGAATCTGAATGGAAACAGCTGTAGCACTTGAAGACTCTCTTGTGCAAGTCAATGAGATCCTCTATTTTCAGTGTCTCACATTTTAATGCACTTGATGAGATGCAGCAATTGGTACATTAAGAATCCTGGCATTGCTTTTGGATTCCAAGTGGAGGGACTGTACTGTGTAGAATAAACAAAAAATACAAAAAAAAAGTAGCCTAATTGCAAAACAGTGTTTGCTCTTTTTGAGAAGTAGAAAGACCACAGGTAAACGTAAAAATTCTGTGGCCACTGTAGTTTTCTAAGTTTGCTTCCTTGCACCTTAAAGCAATTCCAAGAAATCAGAAATGCAAGCTAGGAGGAAACCACGCCAGTGTGGTCATCAGCAGAGCCTGTTTTAGCTGTCTTTGCTACTTTGTGTGTTCCTTTTAATTATTCTCTTATATTTGTAATTATAAAACTCTGCAGTTTTTCTGAAAGACATGCCTGGTACAGAATGGCCTTGGTGTTTCTGCAGGCTGCTTGTACCTCTTCTATTTAAACAACACATGCAGTTTAGATGCTGCCTCTTTAGTCTGCCCTTCACAATATCACAAAAGAACCACTGCAATTTGTGAGAACCAGTGGCTTTTAGGTTGTACCCTGAAAGTTCCTAGAGCTCATATTGGGAATGTCCTGTCATGAAATACAACCTCACTGGAGGCAACAATATATGCAAATTCCACAAACTGTTTGAGCAACAAGTGCTTAGCAAAAAGTAATTATAATAACTAAGGGGGAAAAGTCCCTGTATCTCTTTGGTGTGCTCTGACTCTAACCATCTTAGTGGCCCTGATTAGTGACAATCCACTATTCCTTCCCTCCTTCTGGCCATTTAGCTGCTCTGAGAGTTATTCCTAAGGTATCCTTCGGATACAGAGCATGGGAATTGTTGACTGGTTGTTTGGTTGTCAGTGAAATTTACCTGCTCTGTTCTTGCTTTTATCTTTTCCTCGTTTAACAATGGTTATGAATACCAAGCAAATGTTTAGTGTCAGCAAGTAGGATTTCATATCCCCTACTTTCCTCCGTGCTACAGAAAAACAAGCATCAATTTGATATTCTCTCCCACTGAAAGGCACTTTGATGGCAAAAGCTTTTTGTTCTTGGATCAAAAATAAGCGTTTTAGGAAAAGGTAAGATCAAAGGATGCTTTGTTTTTTCATTCACTGAGAATTGAAAATCATTCCTCTTTACCAGAACTGCGGCAGACAAATATATATGCAAAAAAGGAGATGCGAGAGACTGTCAAAATATGCATCAATCAAACATTTTGTGTTACAGCAACCAAAGCCAGTTTCTGGAAGGTAGAAGACAAAAAGAAAGAGAATACAAATTAGGCAACAAGGTATTTTACCTCCTCCAGATTTTATTGCAGGCTTTTGTACAAAATAGCATTCTGGTACCTGAAAGTCTCTACCTTCAAAGTTAGTAGGGTGTGAAGCCAGAAAAAGGATGGTATAACCCACATGTAACTGAAAAACTGAAAATAAAGTTCTTGAACTGACCTTCTTAAAGAAAGGAGCAGTGCTGCTGGTTGAGCAGGTCCTTTCTGTCATCATCTAACGTGACTGAAAACTGGGATCCTCCACCAAGTGTTAGCGCAGCATTTTGCAAATGCATGGGACAGTTCTGAAGGTTCCAAGCATTCTCACTTCTAACTTTTTAATATCATTGAATTCAATTGTATTCAATAGTAATTGTGTTCACTGCAGTATAGATTTTTTAACATCCTGGGGTGTCTTGTAGCCCACTCAAACTTTTACCTGTGGGAATGTATTGAGGATATAATCTGCTAATATCTGCATTCCTAACCAGTAATGAAATACAAACATGGATCTCTCCCCTAGGAATTATTTTGGTTAGCATATCAGTAGATGAAGGTTTTGGAAAGGAGGAATTGCACTAGTTTGTGCACCCAGTGTGGTGAGGCTGTGTTTAGGTGCTCTGGTTACACTGGGCATGTGGATACTCCAGGCTGTGGGAATTTTCAAGGCTCACATCTATTTTTAACTGCTCATTACAGCACTGATATATATGAAGAATTGCACTTAGCTATGAAAGTATGCCAGCATATTCCATAGAAAAGAAATGTCACAGGAAGGGTCTTCCTGTTCTATGAGTCCACTCTTCTTCACACAGGCAGACAAGTTTTATGATTTTATTTAAAGGCTCATCCAACTTCATCTTAAAAATAGAGCACTAAAACCTGCTTAATTACCCCAGCTTTATGATTGCTAGAAAACTTCTCCTGAATTTCACCTTATTTTCACTCATACATGTTGCATGCTCATGTATTATTGTATCAGAATTGTCCCTTACAACTCTCCTCTAGAAAGAAGAACCTGGTTTATGCTCATGTTCAGTATTTATTTTCCTCCCGTTAACCTTAGTTTTGCCAAGCTCAACTGGCTTTGCTTCTCTGAGGAGATGTGATGAGTAAGTGATTGGATAGCACAGTAGCAATTTTTCTGCTCATCCTGCTGTTCCAGTTCCCTTTGCTGAGTGAGCCAGAAAGAGTGACCAGAACTAGTATGATATGAGGAGGGATTTTACTGCTTTATGTGAGGACACTGCTGCCACCCAATTTCAGATGTGTTCCAAGCCTGTGGCAGCATCCTGCTCAGGACTCGTTCAGGGCTGTCATCTCCAGGCTATGAAAACACAGTTGTATTTCCTTCTAACCACTTTCTACCATGAAAGCACTGGTTGTACAATGAAATCCTGAGTATGCAACAACGCACAGTTGCGTCTGTTACTGATCCTCTGGATCATACAGCTCCTCCCTCATACTATTAATGCCCCTTAAATTATTTTAAGTGGCACTCCGACTAAACTATTCCTACTTTCTGAACAAAGATACATTTTCTTGGGAAAGAACTGCCATTACATTGATTAAAGAACTCTGCTTCTACTGATACTTTCCCTCCAACTCAGCAGTCCTCTTTCTAGTCAAAGCACAAAAAGGTGGCCCCTCTGGCACCTGAGTACACCTCTGTTGAGTTTTGACCTACACCGAGTTCCTGCACCTCTTGCATTTCTGTGCAAATATTTTGGTTGTTCCTCTCTGACTTCTCCCTGTCAGAGTTAATTTTTGCTTATCAAATCTCCTTTTTCCCATCTTGCTTTTTGTGACAGAGTCACTGGAGGTGAATTGTTTGAAGATATAGTTGCAAGAGAATATTATAGTGAAGCAGATGCCAGGTAAGTATTTTTTTTTTCTCATGTTGCCTTGGATAGTTCTAGGATAGTTCCTTAAATACCTCCTGGTGTTTGGCATCAGTTTGCCTAGCAGAGTCTGTGAGACTCTAGGATTTCCCCTGCAGTTCTCCTAGACTTGCAAGGGCACAATTTGGCATTTTGAGCTCACGACTGTGTGATGGAGAACTCACGTGAAGTCTTGATGTCTGCTGGTCTGAAAAAGCCAAACTTGATCCTCTGTTTGTTAAAATCTTTGTAAATTTGTGAAGTTGTTAAAACATTACCCTCTTTTCTCCTCTGCAAACTGGACATAGCAGTTCAGCTATCCCATCCATAGATTCTTACATTTGCTGATCCGAGTTTGAAATACAAGAATTTTACATTATATCTCATTTTTTGTTCCCAGTCGAGAAGTGCTAATTTCCTTTTCCTAATTAAACATTTTTGTTGTGTTTCATCAATAAGCAATTATACTGTACATCTCATAGTCTGAGCTCAAATATGAAATCTCTAGCAATTTTCTGCAAGTGCTTGTTGAAAAACTTGAAGAATAAGTTGACAATTATCATGATTTCTATGCTGACATAAAGTATCAGGGCCACTTTTCCATCTCAGAATCTGTTTGCCCTCATATAGTAATAAATTTTAAATATTACCATGTAAGCACTGATCTTCCACATTGTGGTCAATTACTTCAATATAGGTTTTACCACTACACTCTTCACAGAAACTAATCTCAAAGTAAATTTAAACAATCCTCATGCTTTGATGTGTTTTTAGTCACACACCACCACTGATACATGTTTAGTTCATATAATTTTAAATTATGCCTTTACATTTGGAATTATTTGGCAGATGACAGGATTAAGTGGTAACAGTTTAATTAACAGTGGTAGGATATAATGATGAGCAGACAAGAAGTTATTCTGAACATTAGGAAGCTTTCCTGGTTCCCTTACTACATCTGTAGGAATGGTGGAAACATCATTGCTTTAAGCATTTAAATATAGAACAAACATAACTGTAGAACAGAAAACAAACTTAGTAGTTTAGGTGAGGTTGAAGGAGAGGAGCTAAGTTTAAAAAACTTTCAAATTATTTTTTCCTGCTGTGATTCCAGCAAAAATTCTAATATTGATGCCAAAGGCCAGTATATGGTGTCCTTGTGTGTTTTTAAGGTACTTGGGATTTAAAAGGAAAAATTACAATGATAGATTTTTCTGTTGTAGAATTATGACATATTGGAAGGGGCTGTGCATAT
>VYXB01008625.1:409-50886 GCA_013397135.1 Pachyramphus minor | reverse complement strand
GCGTTTGCATGCAGTCATTGCATTCAGCAGATCCTGGAGGCCGTGCTGCACTGCCATCAGATGGGCGTGGTCCATCGAGACCTCAAGGTGAGTGCTGCTGCCCCGCCGCCCGACCCGGAGCAGCGTCCCTTCCCGACAGGGCCTCCAGCAGCCAGAGCGCAGGCGCTTCCCTCTTCTTCCTTTTTGCCCTTTGGTTGGTTTGTTTCTAACTCGGTTTCCCGAGCGCGCCCGCCGGAGGGAGTGTGCTCCAGGCTGGCCGGTACCTGCCTGTGCAGCACCTCTTGGCAGCGCCAGGGAGAACAGGAGGTGCTTGGCAAGCGTTGGGTGTATTCGGTGAATACACAGTCTTCCTCCGTGCCATCCCGAGCTTTTGGGACAGGGCATGGCGGGAGTTCTCCATCTCTCATCAGCATAACTTGGAGTGCTCCTGGGAAGCGCAGCAGCCTTTGCATGTCACCCATCTTTAGAAAGCCAGCTGCTCTGGGACTGCTGGCACAAAGACCTCTCTCTCCTTCAGATGGTGGCTGGGCTATAGAACATCTTTAGAACGCGGGAATTTCTGCAGTGTTCTCACCACAGTCACCCAAGGAGTCCAGCTCCTTCCAGACCAACTTTAGCGTTGGGATAGAAACTTCAGAAAGGAAACTCTTGTGTTGAGAAGAGCATTCCCTCTTTCTTAATCGTGTACTTGCCCAAATGGCTGGAAACCTTTGCTGCAGGAATGCTCTCTCCATTGAGACTGTGCTGGCATGGGAAGAAACAAGTCGAGATCATTTTCTTTTACTGAGAGGCTCAGAGAGACAAGGCTGTCCCAGAGCTGGTACTAAGCTCATCTTGTGGATAAGGGAAAGGACTTAATTTGGGCACTTGGGCCTCACAGGGAAAAGAAGATTGTTTATTTTGAAATCAAACGGAAGTGCACTGTCTGAAGTATCAGATTCCTTATGAAGGCAGAGAAAATGTGGTGTGTGGGCTAAGGCGGCAGAACACACTAATCCCTTCTGGCACAGCTTCTTGGGCTCTTGTTTTCCTTTCCTGAATGAGTTATGGGGAGCGGGGATTTCCTCCTAGGAGAGGAGCTTTCTAGTGGTTATCATTAGTAATAATGTTGGAATCAGAAAGCCGTCGTCTTCCTTGCCATCCCTCCCTCCCAAATAAACAACCTGAATGTATAAAGTTGTCCTGCTGTTGTCCTATGGGAACATAAAGGGTTCTGCTCCCTTTAAATGAAAGGATTTCAAATTTGTCCAGCTGCCCCAGCGATTTGTGTCCTCACCATACAAGCAGTACTATGCAAAAAGTATTTAAAAAACAGGATTGTAGCCATGCAAGCTGACAGAATAAGGAACGTTTACTAGTACTTTTCATACATTCACACAAAACAACTTTTTCTTTGGAAATCCAGCTGTTCCCTGCTCCAGACCATGTGTGGGTTTTTTATTCTGTCAAATACAGGAGGAATTGAAAAAACCAGTGAGAAAAATTGTTTCTGCCAAGCTGTGGTGCCCAGTTTCAGTTCTGAAAGTGAAAACTTGGGGAAGAAGAAAACCATCCTTCTTCAGTTACTACTTTGTGGCAAAAGCCAAAAAACCCAAAGACTGAAATGACAGACTGTGGTGAAATCCCAGCAGAATTCTGTGTGCCCAAGAGAAGATGCCAAGGGCTGAGACCAGAACTGCAAGACATGTAGAAGGTGGTTTTGGGCTGGCATAGATCCTCAAACTGCAAAACTTGGTGGATTTTTTTTTTCCCCAATAACTTGGTCCACAATTTGGAAAAGTAAAAACAACTTTTTCTTTGAACGAGATGAGATTTGGGATTATCTGCTTTTATTTAACTTTCCTTCTGTTGTAATTTGGTAGCAAGTGGAGAGCAGCTTTTGCAGCCCCTTATGAGCTGCAGAAATGCTTGTTGCTGCTCTGTTTGTAATCACTGGTGCAAGTCAGAATGCTGGTGGATCCTAGATCCAGAAAAAAAAACAACCTGTCTTGAACAGCCAGTGAAAAGTGCACTTCCAGATAGGAATTCCCATTCTTGTCAGGCAGCAGCTTTGCTGGCTTTCGTGAAACTCTGGGTTTACAACCCTCTTGCCTTCCCCCAAAAAGCAGCTGCTCTAGTTACATTCAAGGACAAACACACAGAGCCATAAGTATTTGATGTCTTAAGGATTAAAGACCTTTGGAAAAAGACGGCCTAAATCAGGTTAATTTATTTGTAAGTAATTTTAGCAGTTAACGCTGCCATTCTGCATGCTTGGCTGCAGCCCATCCCCTGGGAGCACAAGGTGACACCACTGAATCCAGAGGGCGAGTCCTGCGTGGCCCATGCCGGGTTGTTAATGTTCTCCAAGTAATTGCAGCCATTCCAAGTTAATGCATGATAATTAGGCAGCATGCCTCTCGTCAGCCTCAGATGACAGCTGCATGTTGGTGAAGTGCACGGTCCCACTCGGTGTTGTCCAAAGGGCTCTTGTCTTTGGCGTGGGAGTAAATCAGGAATTCTGCTGCAACATACATCTGACAGAGGTGTTTCTGCAGAGCTCTGTGATTGGCAGAGCAAAGGTGCAGAAAGGAATTAAAAAAAACATCCCAAGGGGAAAAAAGAAACCACCAGCAGAAAGAAAGCATAAGACTCCTGTTTTGAAGGAAATCCCTTTTTGGGAAGTGTTATGTGCTCGGTGGGGTAGTGCTGGTGTTCCATCCGAGAGGGTGAGGCTGTTCACTGCTTTTGGCTTGCCTGAAGGTCACAACCAAATAGGATCATCCATTGCTTTAAGAGGTTTATATAAAGAATTAATTGCTGTGAACTTCTCTCACTCCAAGAGGAATCTTTTCCGTGTGACTGTACGTTGAAATTAGTGTTGTTAAATGGCAAGGAGTGTGACATTGCTTAAACCAGTGTTGATAAACCTAGAGAAGAGTCCCCAGAAATGCACTCAGTGTGCCATATAATGTAGGTGAGGTGATTATAGATAATGTAAGTGAATATAAAGATTGTATTACCTTATTAGCTCAGTTTTTTAAAAATATGGCAACAGAAGTTTATCACGTAACCAGTGATGAAAGGTTTTTGACGTTGTCTGTTCTATGGCAGAGCAACAAAGGGACAAGTGAGGGAATGGGGTTTGTAAATTGCTGAAAAAATGTGCCTGTACACCTTGATGAGAGGGTAAGAAACATCTTTAGACTAAAGAGTTTGTCAGGGTCAGTTGTGTTGTTAATTAATACAAGTAGCACAGTGGCTGAGGTCTTAATTAGGCTCAAGCATATTTTGCTGGATACCTGACATGTATTAAAGATAGCCTTTGCTGAAAGAAGCTTATGATCTTAATTGTTTCCAAACTCAGTACCTGCATGGGATTAACTGTAATCACATAAATAGTCCCTTGGAAACGATATGATTGCTTCTGGATTTACCATGGAATACATGTTTAAGGGTTTGCAGGATTGGGTCCCCAGTGCCAGGCTGGATATAGTGAAGTCCCTTGTCATAGACCACTTCAAAAATAGCTTCTGAAGAGTCACAGCCATAGCCTTGAAAGTGAAGTTTTGTTGTTCTGTAAATGTAGAACAAAACCTTTTTAAAAAATCATGGAGATATGAAGGAAATAAATGGCAAGAAAATACTATAAGGTCACAGTTCTCTGAAATAATCTGTGGAATTCTACAGTGAGTTCTTTGGTTCTTTAAAAGTAAACATTCGTACAATGGAGTTGTGTTTGGCCAATTTGCATTTGATGTATTTGCTAACTGAGGATTAAAGGATACATTACGAACAGTGGAACGAACACCATTGTTGTGTTCATGGCTTTATGTTTCCTTTAACTGTGCGAGTGTACTGGCACACTTGATTTCAGATGTGACCAACATACCCTAAAGGGAAAAAAGCCAAGTGGGAACTTTCACTGACTTCCACTGTTATTTCTAAAGGTTCTCTGCAGGCACAAACGTGGGTGTGCTGGTTTTGCTGAAGGATTTGCGATGTAAATACACCTGCCCTCTAAACACAAATGTAATCCTAGGGCTGGGGTTGCTAAGCTGGCATGCAAAACATTTCTGTTTGACAGAAATGCAAACTGCATAGGTTAGGCGGATCATCAAAGAATTCATGTCTTTGGGGGAGGTTCTGCCACATTCTTCTGGTAGGGAATCTCTGGATTGTCCTGTCACAGGAATGGGCATCACGGTTCCATACTCCCGTCGCGGTCGACTCCTCTCCACGCTGTCCTTAGTCTGCTGTCATGGGCTCATGAAGGCTCTTTACAGGCCTGCTGGCTCTTTCCAAGTAGGAATGGGAAGTGCAAATTTTGCAATTTCATGGAGAAAACTCATGGTTGTTTTCTTTTTTTCACTCCTCTAAATATTTGCTCTTTCCCAGACTACCATAACTAAAACAAAAAAAAAAAAAAAGAAAACCTGTCTGAAATATATTTACGTGTCTTCTCATCTCAATTTTTTTTCTCTCTCTGAATAAAGCCTGAGAACTTACTTCTAGCTAGCAAATCAAAGGGAGCAGCAGTAAAACTGGCAGACTTTGGATTGGCTATAGAAGTCCAGGGAGAGCAGCAAGCTTGGTTTGGTAAGTAAACATTATTTTTTTATCTCACCATTTATTCAGTGTAGCCATTAAACCTCCCAGCTCTCACCTGGGTGTAAAACATGGGTGTAGAGCCTGGGAGGGAGATGGGTGGTTTCCCATCAAGTGCTCAGATGAACAAGACAGTAGGTTAATACTGCTGAGTGTACCTGCCCAGTCATCAAAACATTCTCTGTCAACTGGAGACACTTGAAGATTTCGTTCTGAAGCACTTTGAAATGTGACTTGAAGGGAAAAAATAAGGGGGTTGAGTACCTGAAGCTGTAGACAGATGCTGATTACAGAGTGTTTGTTACAGTTAACAGCTGCCCAAAGGAAAATATTGGAAAACACTGAATGCTGATCATTTTAAATAATAGGACATGTACAAACGTGATGCACATGTCTTGCATACCACCTTCTGAACAGATGTCAAGCACAGGATAAAATTTATTGTAAATCCCAGGTGGGAAAAAGTACAGAATAAAATATTTATAGCAGCCACCTTAGAGCAGCTGGAAAGTGCAGTTTGAAATGGACCCAAGTGCTTGTGAGCTTGCTGTCAAAGGCTGGAATGGAAGCACAAAGGCTTCTGTGCAGGCAGGGTGTTGGGAAGGTTGAGTGTTTGCAGTCGGGGCTCTAACTCCATGTAGATGCCCAGGCAGTACCCTTGGACATATGTTGGCAGCTTTATAAGCCAGCCTGTTGTTTTAAATCCCAGCCTTTATATAAATGGATTTCAGTAATCCACAAAAGACAGAGGAGATTGCTCTTGCACATCAACAACTAGACCAGTACAAAAGGAGGGGAACGGAGACAAGGCAGAACACAAGTGGGTTGTTATAATGACAAAAACAGCAGGTAAACAGGAAGCAGCTCAAGACAGAATCAGCAGATTGAACCTGACTTCAGGGACATTCTCTGTGGCTGTGCATGATGCAAAGGAGGTTGCAATTCCCTGTAAAAACCTGCACTTTATTTTTTGGTCATTTGGTTCCTGTGAAGTGCTTGGTTTACTCTTGCAGCATCATGAGGACTTGGTAGAAAGAAATAGAATGTCTTCAAAATATATATGCAAGGAAGAGTCAGCAAGCTAATAAGAAGAAAATAATCTAATGTGGCTCTGTTTGGTTGGTTGGTTTTTTTTAAGAAGTGATACTTGTTCTCTACCTTTTTTGGAACCTCCTCTGCTAAACCTTTCCACAGTGGTCAGAGTGGCTTCCTTCAGCTCTAGGACTGCATTAACAGGGCAGAACATGAACTCCAATGTACTTGATATTTTGAACTTTTTCTGGCTTTCAGAAGATTTTTCTGCTTTTCCCTGGATTCTGCAGCACTTAGTGATTCATGGCATGCTCTGATTCTAACTATAGCTCTGCATCACTGTGTTTTACTTTGTTTTTCCTTCTATTTTTCTGGGGTTTTTTTCTCTTTTTCTGGGTGTAGTCCCCTGGTGTGATGGTCCCTTTTCTGCTTGTGCCATGGCTGTGCCTCAGCAGGAAACTGGCTCAGGCTCTGTGTGTTTGGATACAATAGGATTCTTTCCTGGTTTGCATGTTTGCAAAACAAACCTGTTCTTTGCCTATTTGTAGCAAGTGTTACAGGGTTTGGTGAAACCTCCCACCCTCTTAGCAGGTGTTTGATGTACTGGGAAGGTGTGAGGCAGATGAACTTGCCAAAGCAAGGATTTTATCCTGTGCCTCTGGACACTTATTTAAATCAGTGATAGGAGTCTTCAAGGTCCCTTCCAACCCAAACCGTTCTATGACTTTATGTAGTAAAAGCATACCAATTATTTCTGTTTAGATCCATTGTGTATCTTCATCAAGAAATAAGTTTAGCTAAGCCCTGTATTTTTTTTTTTGCTTTAAAGTTTATTTTCAAGTGATGCATAGTGATGTTCATTGAGCTGCGGTAAGTTCTAAAGTCAAGGCAACATTATTTCCCCTTTAAAATGAGCAAAAATATTAATGTAGAGCACTAAACCCAAAAGGGATATGAAACAGCACTCTATTTAAAGCTACTTAGAACATCTATATTTCAGCTTCTCCAAGGAGCTTAGGATGTGTTTCCTGTGTGATAGTACTCCTTAACAATTCATAGCTCTCATATCAGGAGACTGCAAACAACAAGCTGATTTTTCATGACCGTATTTTAGCTCCTTTCTCAGTAGAATATACAAAATGTGTTCCTGCATTTCCACCTCCCACTCCAAAATAATTGCCAACTGCAGGGTAAAGGCTTCTTTTTTCTGTAGCTGTGCACTCTGCATGTTATCACTGTCTCTCATGAGTTTTGTGGAATCCAGGTATTGCACAAATGACATGTGGTCCTTCAGGAAAGCCGCCAAATTCTCACCTTTCAAGTTATTCCCAAGTACTTATTTTAGGCAAAGATGCTGGAAAGAGCAGACATGCTCACTGAAGTGGTGCAGACTGTTAATGGTCATTAAGTTTTTATCCTTTGCAGTGTCCTAAGAATGTATACATTTCTACCTCCATTTTGCATTTCTGCTAGGAGGAAAGCAGCACTGCTGGTCATGAATAAAGGATGGGGGATGTGTAAATTTTAAAGGCTGGATTGCTTCAGAGATGCTTTCTGTAAACTTTGGGGCAGAGGTTTCCAGAAGTGGGACGACTTCACAGAAATGGGTTTTGCAGTGGAAAGATTGCATTAAGGGACAACAAAGGCTGGGAGAAGGCTGAGCCTGGGTTGGTGGAGTTCATCCTGAGTAACAGCCTTCAGAAAGCTCAGCCCAAACATCTCTGAACATTTACTTTGCCACCATCTGGCTTTGGCTGAATTGGGTTTTCACTTCTGTGGGAAGAATTTTGAACACTGTTGTTACTCGTTTTTTTTTTCTTCCTCCTAAATGATTTCTCTGCTTTTCTTAAATCTAACCCTCCATGTTATTTACTCACAAACCTGCCCTCCCAGACCACTGAGCTGAACTCTCCAAGTGCTCTTTATATTTACAAACATCCCTCGATTTTTGCAGAGCACGTTCAGCTTTTGACAACAGTTGCCTTGCCTTTTGACAGGTTTTGCTGGTACCCCGGGATACCTTTCTCCAGAAGTGTTACGAAAAGATCCTTATGGAAAACCTGTGGATATGTGGGCGTGTGGTAAGAAATCGCTCTGTTCAGTCTGCTATGGGGTGTTTTAAGGGTGAGAAATGATATCCACAATATATTATGTTCTGCATCAGAAAATCAATATATAGTTGCAGGTGTAAGACACCTAACCAGTTAGGAACCATAACAGCTCATACTGTGAGCTGGGCCTTGGTTTTGGTTCACAAGCAGCCTAAGATTTGATCTGACCCATATACCACAAGTGCAGGTATACACTGCAAAATTAAATGTTCTGTTAACAGGAGTGCAGAGCTGTTACTGTATCCTGCAGCTCTTGAAACAGTGTCGTGTGAGATGCTGCTACAAGTGGCAGCTCCCCAGCCGAGAACAACCGCTGGTTTCCTTATTTTGCTCCTACCCACTCTTTTTATCCGGTTGTATTTGTGAAAGCACTTTTCTTTAGCCTCAGTGAATCATCTCTGTAAGACTAGCAGGTGGTCTTTTTAATTTCCTATTGATATATACAGATAAATTGCATTGCCCAAATTTTCTTTGCATGAGATGAGTTAGAACACAATCTTGCAGACACCAGTAGAAGCCATGATAAAACCAGAAGTAAAAAAAAGGATTTTCCCAGGACATCCAGAATCATGGAATATTATTTCTCCAGCTGTTCACTTTTTCAGTGTTCCTGCTCTAATGTTGTGTCAGATGCTCATTATTGCCCCTGCTTTCCACAGGAGCTTATCTTGGGAACCCCACTTTCACTGTTTTCCCCAGTATGAACAGGGGCAGTATTTTCCAGTGGCTGGGATAACATTCTTGAGCCATTTGTCTCCCATAGTTTTCAGGTGCAAAATTTCTGGAGTTTGTCACTTGAAATCCCTTAATCCTGGTCTGAATTTTCTGCAGGAGTCATTCTGTATATCCTCCTGGTGGGATACCCTCCATTCTGGGATGAAGACCAGCACAGGCTTTACCAGCAGATCAAGGCTGGTGCTTATGATGTATGTACCATACTCTGTCTATATAGTTATTTCTAACTGTACCTCAAAACAGGAGTTTTATGGAGTGAAAGGTGAAAAATTAGAATTTTTTTCCTAATGTTTTTGTATCTTTGAGTCACTCCAAATAGTAAGTACCATTTTATTGACATGAACCTTATTGGAATATGCTAATTTAGGTCTTATTTCTACTGTTGTATTGCCCACTGTTGGAAAAAAAACCTGCTATAGAGCTTTGCAAAAGGAAGAGTTTCATTAAAGACGGATATTCTGACAGAAAACATTGCAGCTGTTGTCAAGTAAGAGCTGATTATTTGGTGGCATATGAATTTTACAATGTCATCTATTTATATTACATTAAACAAACAAAGGGCTGTTTGTCCCCAGATTTAAGCAATTTGTGAATGATGAAGAGAAACTGGCAGAGCCTTTTAATTTTTAAGCTCTTATTCCAATCCAGCAGTGGATTCTTAGGTAAAGTTATATAAAGATTGTGCAAGATAATGTGCACTTGCTCATTTTTTTCCTGAAGTTCCCCTCACCAGAATGGGACACAGTGACTCCTGAAGCAAAAGACCTTATCAACAAAATGCTCACCATCAACCCAGCGAAACGTATCACAGCATCAGAAGCACTGAAGCATCCATGGATCTGTGTAAGTAATTCCCACAGATTTCACAGGATAATTGGGCAGACAAAGCAGCATACAGTGAAAGTGGTTTTTGTCCTTACTCCTGCAGCTCTGTAATTAGAAATTATAGAATTGTAATTACACAAATACAGTCGGTAGTGGTGTGTATTGAGATCTCAGCCTGGGATAAGACTTTTGCAGAAATGAACTCCTTTGCCTTGACTTTGTGGTGCAGAAGTTCACTGCCAAAATTAGAGTGTCATTTTAAATTCTCAGTGAAGAAAGATGTACAAGAAAGTGCCTTTGAGTTAGATAACGCCTTGCATCTTCCTTTCCCTGCAGTCATTATGATAAGCGTGAAATGTAAAGGCAGGAAATTAAGGGACCTCTAAAAGTCAATTTGCAGGTAGCAGAGGCTGCCTGGTTGTTCCTGGATCCAGGACTGCTTTCCAGTTCTCAGTATATTCTCCACTGGGACTTTTCAAGAGGGCTTTACACAGAGAAAAGGCTCATAAAATGAGCACAATGGGGGATAATCAGACAAGACCCAAGTTTTGGACCATGTGGGTTGTGATGTGTGAGTTGTGGAGTAACTGAACTGCTGAACAGCTGGCTGGGTGCCTTAAAATAATTCTTGTTTTCTTCTCTCAGCAACGTTCTACTGTTGCCTCTATGATGCACAGACAAGAGACTGTAGATTGCTTGAAGAAATTCAATGCAAGAAGAAAACTAAAGGTAAGAATGAAAACTTGTTCTTATGCTCCATGTGTAAAACAAATGGTCTCCAAGTACATTTTTTCTTGAATATTACACTTAAATGAACTATTGATAGGTAGTCAGCTTTTGGCATGAAGATCCTAAAAGCTTATTCTTTTGCATTATCCTCTGTTTTCTCCTGGCCAGGCAACATAACTTCGTAGATGTGAACTTATCTAATATGCACATTACAAATAAACTGCTATTCCTATCCCCCCAAAAAGAACCTAAAGGTTGCTAGTAAAGTCTGTTTCATATTCAGACATGTATTGTGCTGATAATTGTTGTGTCTGTGAGTACTCCTGGCTTGTGCTTCATGTACTCAGAAATGACAAATATTTGAGCTTATCAAGGCTGCTGATGGGTGTGTAATTAAGATTAAATGACAGTTTATGCTCTCATGACATGGCATGTGAGAGGTAATGCCCAGGCAATCCATTCTTTCAGGGTTAATTCAGTAATTGCTGTAATTTACACGTGTTTTCCTTTTTGTTGTGTTGTATCACATTCAGACCTTTACACAAGTGTGATGCTAATTTGAGAAAATGTGTGTGTACACAGGGGGCCATTTTGACAACAATGCTGGCTACCAGAAATTTCTCAGGTATGTTCATTGAGCTCCAGATTAATGCAGTCTTTATGTTTTGATGTCTGTGAAGACCAAAATCTGATTAAGATTTATTAGTATAGAAAGATCTTGGTTATTCAGGAGCATCTAAATATGATATATCTTAAGTTGTTTCCTTTGCAGAAGTAATCAAAATTTAAACTATTTGGACCAAATCTAAAAACTTACTTCTTTTTATTACATGAAAGGTCCTTCCATGATTCTGTTGCATCCTGTATTAAAATATAAAATAAATACACATTCATTTCTTTATTGCTTTGCTAAGGAGGAAGAAACAGTGTGAGATGAGTTTTCCTGTTCCTTCTCTTCTAATGCCCAGCAGTGCTTAGCTGGATATAAAAAGAGTTGTTTCCTCTTTATGAAATAATTTTGTAGTGATGTCCTGGAGATTTAAGTCTTTATGCTAAACAAATTTTAGTAACAAAAGCTAAAACACATTTGCTGTTAGGAGAGTTAGAATTGTCCTCAATAGTAGTATTGCCAAAATCTGGATGCTATGTTGAATTTTTCATTTTGCCATTCGAGATTTCGAGTGAGTAATGAAAAAGAACACCAGATTTAAACATCAGTAATTCTACTTATCCTCCTACTCTGTGATGTAACTGTTGGAGTGTAACATAAATTACTGTACAGACAAAAACATAGCAGTGCTTTGGGCATGTTTTGAATAATAACAAGCATTGACTCATCCAAAAAAAATTACATAATCACGAATGCGAGAGCAACTTGTTCAATTTGCATAGTATTTGAAATACAATTTCTTTCTTAGTCAGTTCCCTTCCTTAATACACACCGAAGCACAGAAGATTACATTTATTTAAATTACCTTGAGTTAGTGCTTAATGAATTGCCAGTGTCTGACAATTCACTTTAAAGGTGGGAAGGCTGTAGTCTGCGCATCTTGTAAGAATGAATTACTGTTAAATATCAAACAAATAAATCATTCCTCATCCCTTTTCATAACCGTCACTGTCTATATGTGTAAGGGTCAAATTCAACTTCCATGAACCAAAAAAGCTGAAGTAGTTTTAAAACAGTATTTCAGCATAAAAAGCAAACAGGGTTTTTGGAATTTTTTTCATTTTATTTTTTTTCACTTATCATCCCATGTTTTACACCATAATGAGCCACATTTTTTTCTGGATGACACTGTATTTTTTCTATGTATTTATTTGCTGTATTTCATTGCAAAGCATGCTTTTGAAGGTCATTTGTCCATACTAATGTGGTTATAAAAGTGTTTTATTTTCCTTTTTTTTTTCTTCCTTTTATGTGGAATGTATATTTCTTGTGAGGTAAGACCCTCAGCACGTGAAAGGAACATCTTTTTTTCTCTTCTAAATCCGAGCTGCTGTTTGTCCTCAATCACTTTAATTTCTCCATGTTGTCACAACAACACTCCCTTTCAGTCTGCTTTCTGGCCTATTAGTGCTGCCTTAGGTTTTATTTATAGCTCTTGCTTGTAGTTGCAAGAAATCTTTCATTGTGAGCTTAATTTAGAATCTGCTGATTGCTTTGCTCCTGCAAATTCTTTAAATATTTGATTTGTATGCGGTATCTGTGATTAAAGAATGATGAGTCAAAATACTATTAAAAATACATTCCAAGCCAAAAGCACCACAGGCAGCTGAGCACGGAATATGACCTCTAACATGGAATACTGCATGGAATACTTTCCTTCACTTCTTTACATAGAACATGTAATGTTCCTTAAGCAGTAATAAAGAACTCACAGGTTTCATGCACAAATTTAGCAGAAGGACCTACAGCAGCCTATAAGAATTAATTTATGTTTTCCCATATTTTTGTAAGGGCCAAGGGTATAAAAGAGGCTTTGAAAGCAGTTAACTTCTGGGGTTTTTGGCCTTAGCTCCTCCCTTTTGCTTTCCCTAAATGAATTCCTGAAGTTAATGGAATGCCCACAATATTTTTGGGAATGTAAAAACTGAAGCCCTGTTGCATCAGGTTCTGTAAGCACACATTACAACAGGGAGTCTCTTACCTCAAAAGCATGTGGAAAACAATTTGTTTTCAATATTAACTTACATGTTTCTGTAAATAAAAACATGCAGTGGTCCAGGCAAATTTATTTTTGTTCATTTTAGTTGTAAGTCATGGCCTTGTGGGAGCTTTAATGGTGGTGTTGGCTGATGTCCATAATTATTACACTGGAGGGCTGATATATTAATGAAATTATAGAACATTAAGCTGGCTTCACTTTCCAGGTTTTCTCATGTAAGCAACACAGTAATGGAGATAAGTCATTTCTGGATGGTTGCTGAGGTGATCCCACATTTTCTGTGTTCTAAAATGAGCACTTAATGCAGATGTAGCTGGAAAACAAGCCACAATTACAAGAATTAACTTCAAGTGTAAACTGAATACTCAGTAACTCTGATATCCTCAGCCAGTCTGAGCAGCCTCAGGCTTGCAAGGTCCCATTGGTTTGGGGTTTTTTTTGAAGACAAGGATGGCAGGAATGATGGGATCTCCATGTCAGGACTGTCTCCCTTACGTACAGAACAGGAATTTCATACAACCTAAGCTGTGGAACACTTTCTGATGGGCAGATTGGGTCATAAACAACAATAAACCCCAAATCACGCCAGGCTTGTTGTGTAATTTATTATTCTCCAAGTCTTTGGCAGTGAGTCACGAAGCATTCACGCTTTAGTGAATAGTTTATTTGGATTTGATAGGTCAGCCAGCGTGGATTTCTGCTGGAAACGCTTTCAGGTTCAGAGCCGCGCTCTGCGTGTTTGCACGTTAGCCCTCCAAATTTAGGAATTGCAAATGATTTGGTGCCAGTTTCGAGTGGGGGAATTTAAAACCTAACACATTAATAATGTTAAGGCAAATGAAATGTTGTCCCTCAGACTCCACTGCTTTGAAGAGATTTGAGCAGCGTACAAGACAATTGAGAAAGCAGCAGGTTTTCTTCACTAGAAGCTGGGAACCAACCCTCCAGAACAAATTGTCCCTCCTTTCTTATTTGTCCTGACCTTTCACACAAGGAGACTGATGCTGTCCTGGTGGGAAGTCCCCAAAGGTGCAACAGAGAGCATTGCACCCCATGCTCTCTGGGTACCTTATTGATCTCCTGGAAATCACTTTTTTGTCACTGTCATATTAATAACACCATTAAGATACCAGTGGGCTCTGCCAACCCCTGCTCCAAGTCCCTGCCATCAGGACAATGTTTTTTCATAGTTGTATCAAACTGTCCCATCAACAAATATAAATATATTGCACTTGAAAACATGAATATATCCAAAGCTGCCGCTTTTACACTCACCTTGCTTCCATTTCCTCTCTGCCACCCAAGGAGCTCTCTCCTTGTATAAGTACAGTTAACCTATGGCTTTAATCAGTGCAAAAAGAGATGTGTGATGATCTAAAGGATTGGTAGTTTCTTAAAGACTTCATTTCTCAGAGCAACAAAAGGAGGAAATAAAAGCTGAGCACGTGTCTGGAGAGGGGAGGCAATGGGGGTTTTCTGGGTGAGCTTAGGGGGACCCACCTGACACTGAACTCCTTTGTCTCGTTTTACAGCAGCCAAGAGTTTACTGAAAAAACCGGACGGAGTTAAGGTAGGTTTAAAATATATTGTATTAGTCACCACCTACCTATAACCTCTGCCAGGTTTTAGAATTGATTATTGTTTCTTTCCTCCATAGAATTTGTTAATAAGTGCTTCTCACTAGATGTATGAAGTGGTTAAAGTTAGTAGGTGAAGCTTAAATAAAAGGGATACTTGCAAAACAAGCATTAAATAAGTGGAAGATAGAAAACTACCAGAGAAAATGCTTTTCTTGCTATTTTAAGGAAGGATGTTTGTGTAATTAATGACTCAAAGTTATTAATTAGCTTGTAATAATGGTTTGGTGGTGGGCATGTTAGCTTTGTAGGCATCAGCGTTTATATGCAACTCTATTGCCCCTGTGTTTCCCCTTGACTTTTCAGTAGATTTCATGGAAGACCAAAAAGTTTTCGGGTAGGCTTGGCTCCACATGAGGTGTATTCTGCCAGATGTAGTTGCTATATTTGGCAGAACTGGAGGGGTTTTACTATCTCAACAAATCAGCTCTTCCTGACCAAGAGACCTTGCTAAGAAGGGAACATTTTGGCAGCTTTCGTACATGATTTAGAGCTCTTATTCTCACGTCACCAGGCCCTGCAGGAGGAGAGATGCCTCACAAATGAACGTTCTGGATAAATACTGTGAACAAAAAGCCAGGGAAAAAAAAATAACTCGGCAGGAAATATCATTTATTTCTTTTCTCAGAGGATTCCTGAAGACTATATAAGATAATTCCTCAAGCTTTCGTTGTAACATTCAAAAGATATTGTTCTGTGCTCTGTGTGTTTACTCAGAAGTGTGTCTTTGAAGTGAATTTTAATTTTCTATTTAATTTTAATGTCTTACTTTAACAAAGAATTATGAGTACTTGTTTAAATACCAGATTCACAGTATATTTGTGCTTATTCTCTGACTTCTGCACACTTTTCTGGTCAAAAGAATCATGAGCCTGACCTAAAATCAAATGAGTACACCACAATGTCAGTGTTCTCACCACCAAGCAGTAGATATCCTGGTTCCACAGAGAAGCACACATTCAGTACTATTCTCTCTCTCCTGTGGAAAACCCTTAACACGTTTCCTTGTGGAAAAGTAAATTTTATGCACTCTTCTCTGACCAGCTTTTCCTTTTTAAATATCATTCCTCCTACAGGTCAACGATGGTATTTGTTCTACCTCAATTCCAATTATAATATGGGAAACAATTGTTGCCAAAATTTTGCCTAAATTGCACTCGTTGGGATTTGATACTTTGGATTTCAGCACATGTTATGTGGCTGCTGTTTATCTGCATGGTCATGTGGAGCAGAGGGAGTAAATTAACATCTGGGGAAGTCTGGTTTTGTTGTTTCTGTTACTGAGCTACTGTAAACTCCGTAGTGTTTTTCCACCCCTTCCTGCAGCTTAAGCTGTCTTTTTCTTATTTAAAAAAAAAAAGGCAAAAGAGAAATATACTGTACTCCATGCATTGATACTTCAAATCCAACCAGTCACGTTTTCTTCTTTTCCTTTCTCTCTGACTGGTCAATTCAGAAAAGGAAGTCCAGTTCGAGTGTTCAGATGATGGTGAGGATCTTTATCGACAGATTTTTTTTTTTCCTCCTGTGAAACGTTCACACTTAGAAACCAAACAGTTGCATTTAGCTTTGTTAACATACTGTGAGAAGCTGCAAGACTTTAAAGTACAACCCTGTGAGTTTTAAGCCTGCAGTTGCTATATGCCATCCACAGTGAATCGTTCTGCCGTTCTTTCAAGCAAGTCTTTAATTGTTTTTTAACCTGGGGACATAAGAAAACAAAAAAAAGTAGATGTAACATCAGCCAATGCAGCTGTCCTTAGTAAATACGAATAGTAACAAAATAGTACTCTTGTAACAGCCTTCTATTCATTTTCCAAGCCTCCTTATTTTAAAAGCTAATAGTATTAATATAGAATGTAACCACGTTGCACAGTGAAATAGTATTGCATTAATTATGCTGCTGTAGCCCACGATGCCATGCTAAATGCTCAGGAGTAAAAAACCCAATTTCCCAGCCTTTCCATACTACAGTTTCCCAGCCAGCTTCCTTCACAGCTCAGGACCGTGTCACTGGATGTCCCCACTGACAATCTCGATAACTTTTCTTCCTCCCCAACCCACTCTCCAGTCCTGTGTTCACTTGGCCTCCGTGATGCCACACAGTAACTTACACTGTTCCTGTCGATTGTGGGTTTGAATCTGACCTGTGAGGTGTTCACGATGCTGGGCTGTGCCACCAGCTGAGAGGAGGCAAATATCCCCCATCCACACCTTTCTCTGGGGAGCACAACTCCTTAAAAACCACAAACTGCTGGCGAGGTCTGAGCAGCCGTGCAGTTCTGTAGGAAAATCACCTGTTATTTGGGTGAGCCCAGAATTTCAGCGGTGTCCAGAGGAGGGTCACTGGAAAGGCACAGTGTGGATATTGCCAGGATCCCAAACCTGAACTGTGCGTTAACTTTTTGTGCCATCCGAAAGATAAAGCCCCAAGATACGCATTTGGTTTCTTAAAAATATTTTCATAACATATGACAAAGACCACTAATGATTCCTCCAGCCATGCCCAGCTGATTGGAGCGTGTGTGTGTGTCTGTCCTGCACTGTCAGACCTCAGAGAGGGGCTTTGGGCAAGCGATGCCTTAGGAAAACCTTCTCCTTCCTCACAACAAGGGTCACTGGTTAAGCACCCATCAGCTTTAGAATAACTATTCCCTATGAAAATATTTTCCTCCTTTTGGAGTGATATCCCTTTATTTGTAAAAATACATGTAAAATACACCCCGTGTGTTCATAAATTAATATGTCTGTGTGTTCTAGGAGAGAGAAAACGTGTACAGCTTATTGCTGTTTCCTCTCAGAATTTCAAAGGGTATCACCTGTTCTGTTTACACAGACAAAATAACTGTGATTTGAATCACGTTATCTCTCTCTGCTGTTACTGATGAATGCTGGGTTCTCCATATCTTATTGAAAAAGTTGTGAATGTGTTTCCTGCAGTTCTCAGCAGTAGCTGTAATGGACATTGTTTATTTTTATAGGGCTTTCACCAAGGGAGTATGGACCCCCAAGCCTGCTCTCCTTACTCAGGCAAAATTGGAGTTGAAATTTGATTAACCTGTTTGCATTATGTATTCAGCAATGAGCAATCATTTGGCACATCACTTTAGTTTTTGTATTAAGCTGCTACTGAGCAGGACTATATGAAATCTGGTGACATCTTCATTTCTTTCCTCATGTTTTTTTCTCTATGCCCTTTGTTAGGGCCTTTTTATTTGTAGTCTCTCTGACTACACTGTCATAAAAATGTGAATTTGTACTTAAACAATTTGATATGTGATTTTTCTCTTGATTGGAAGGTTTAGTTTGCTGTCAAACGGCATCGTTTGTGTTCCCACTGTTCCACAGTTCTGTAGAACTTTCATTCACTGAAATGGATGGGATGGTTTTTAAGTTTTTTCCTGAGTAAGGAGTTCAGGTTCTGCCCATCTCACCATCCCATAACTATCAAAGCAAGGAAAATACTTGCCAATAATTATGTCTCCCCATGAAAGACTTTCTGCACAAAGATATTTCTTCTCTCCCTGTCTTGCCTTCAGACACTCCTGCAGCTTAGGACTGCAATTGTGAATACATAAATGAAATTTATTTGATAATAACTGGGCCAAGGTGGGGCATAAACACTCTGAACTCAATAATAACTCATAGTTTCTCTTAATGACAATTTCTGTGGAAAGACCATTGTTTAAAGTAACTGTTTCTCATCCTCCTACTGTAGAGCATTATGAACTTTGATTTTAAATCAAAGGGAATTATTTTTATTCCATATGGGAGAACGGTTCCTATCACAAGTATTATCAAATACCATTTACTGTCGACATAATATTCCCTGATTAACTAACGAAACTGCTTTATATTCTTCAAAGCCTGTAAAATGCTGAGTAAGATAAGGAAATTTGCAGTCTGTAATTAATTACTGCAAATCCTGTTGACATTGCCATAATCTAGACATATCCTAAGGAAGAGTCATTTCAGCTGCAGCCTTAATTCCTGCAATCCACAAGTCAGCTGCCACGCCTGGCCCAAAGTAAAATAATCATCGAAACCCGCTGAAGTTCCATGAATTTTCATTTCTTTCACTTCCGTGAACTTAATTACTTTTCTAGAAAAATCCATTAACAAAACTATTTCAGCCATTTTTTCCTTTGTTTTGCACATCTATTGCTCAGTCCTGTGACTAGAAGGTTCACTGGAGCCTTTTTTTTGTTTGGATCAAAGTCTTTCCAGACTATATATCTTTACATCCAGTTCTGCATGCTGCTTTGAATTGCTCTTGTTAAAAATCAGATGTGACCAAAATATAAGTAATGTTTTTTCCTAATTATTGTTAGAAGAAAAAAATTACATCTTTCAAAACAATTT
The DNA here is from genome assembly GCA_013397135.1 of Pachyramphus minor. Classification (NCBI taxonomy): domain Eukaryota; kingdom Metazoa; phylum Chordata; class Aves; order Passeriformes; family Tyrannidae; genus Pachyramphus; species Pachyramphus minor. The sequence continues at coordinate 32,199 of VYXB01008625.1, read as the reverse complement.
TATTATACTTGACTCTTGCTTCTTAGCGCATGTCAAAAGTGGCTCGGTACATTGTTTTTAGTATTTCTGTTCTTCCCATGCCATGGTAAGCTAAATCTTAAAAAAAAATGGATTTAAAGAATCATATGCCTTTAAGCTTACTGCTAAATGCTTTGATTTGAATTCATATTTTGTGTAGATAAAAGCCAGAACTCTTGTAAAGGTATAGTACTGTGCTAAGCTTAAGAAGTACCATGTAAAGTTCAACAGATATTTACTGATTGGTGGAGTAAAACTACAGGTAGTGTAGTGTGAAACCTTGCACTTCCAGGTTATAGGACCAAAACTGAAGAGCTGATCACACTGCCAATTATTTTTCTTGAGAATAGCACCAAAAAAAGCTAAAGGGACACACCAGTCTCTTTCTGGCATCAGTCATGCCATGCATTATTCAGCTATGGAATCAGAAGCCAGCAGAACCAAATAGATTCCTGGAGAGCTGTGAATAATGAAATAATTGAATATTATTTATGGCAGTGATAATTAATTAAGAGATACAGAACTACAGGGTGCAATTGCTTAATACTGTTGCATGTCACAAAATGGCTATTTAGGACTTTCTTCAGACCTGTATTAATTCTTTATTCTTCTTACACGTGATTAGCTGCTACTTAAGGGCTCTCTGTTCTGCTAAGTGTCACTGGAGTCATCTGTACCTTATATAGACCTTGGTGGAGTGGCTCTGCAGGGCCGTGGGGAGGAGCTGCCAGCCAGCTCCCGGAGCTATTGTTAGTGCTCCTGCCAGTTCACAAGTTCATCTTTCTGTGATTCTTTATTTCCATATCTATATCCGTACATAGATATCTATATCTGCCTATAGATGTTCTATACAGAGAGATATAGATGGGGTGCCTCCCGCGAGTTCTAAGGCCTGTCTGTTTCTATTTTCTGCATACCTACAGATAAACAACAAAACCAACGTGGTAACCAGCCCCAAGGAAAATATTCCTACCCCGGCGCTGGTATACCTGGAATTTTCCTTCTCATGCTATCTTGAAGTTTTTGACTGTCTTCCGTTTGTTACTCCTTCTTTTTTTTTTTTTTTTTTTCTGCTTTTTCATGCATTTACTCTGTTTGCTTTCTAAAAACAGGTTTTGGGAAACCTTTTTGTTTGAATTCTGCTGTCTTATTTTTTGTGAGGAAGTCCATTAGAGCGTGTTTATTGACAGACAATGTTAATGGAAGCTGAATGCGGTAGAGTCGTAGTGTTTGTAACCGTAGCTGAAGTTTTTGCATGCTGTGCCAGAAAGTGAGTAGAATGCGCTTGATGTTGCTCTTAGCTCTTTGCCTGATGACTGTTTCCACCTTTCAACGTTAACCTTTTGCACCAAAAAAAAAATTTCTAATGAAAGCAGCTCTGTTATTTTCTCTGCTGTCGTAGCATAAGTGCTGATACCCAGGAGAGCTAACAGGATTATCGCTAGGCTGCCATAAAACAGACCTTATTCAGATTTTCATTCTGTATTTCTGACAACTCTGCAGGACTTTGCAAGTCTCCTCTGGGATCAAGAGGCGTCTAGAGCTAAACAGTTTTGCTTGTTTCTCTTCCATTTGAATCATCAGGAGGCATTACTCATTAATAAGCTCCGTTAGGGACATATTTCTAATCAAAGGGATGTTCGTGAATGTTTATTGCAGTCTTGCTTTTATTAGTAGCCTTATTTCTCAGGCATGTGTGTGTCACAGGGCTCACAAACGTAAATGGGACATGTTATTTCCCATATGCATATATAACTTTGAAAGTGTGGGTAGTTCACACCCATTTGGAGAGATGTTTCCTCTGGAATTTTTTGGAGCAGCTGGTGCTGAGTCATACACTAAGTAATTCCCAAGGACCAGCTAGCAGGTTTCGTCCAGGAGTGGATGGCACTCTGTTCCTAGACGGAGCTGTGCCCAATAGTCCGTGCTGAAAGTGTGCTGGCTGCCTGCCATTTCAAAGATCATTGAATCTATTTTCAAGGCAAAAGGATTTGGGGAAATTACACTTTAAAATGACACAAAGATCTCTCTCGCTTGCTTTTGTGCTGCTCTGCCAAGGCAGCAATTGGTGGTAATTTACTCTTTCCAAAACACAGGAGTGTTTAAACGTAGTTAATGTATTCTTAATCCTTATCACTTCATCTGTATTTTGATTTGATCCCTTAATACTAATACAAGCAAACATGATTAAAGAAAAGGGGTGATTTGTGACCGCCCTGCCTGGCCTGGCTCAGGCAGGAGAGCACAGGAAGCGCTTTGCCTGCCCTGGTGCAGAAGAGCCTCTGCAGGTCTCCAGAGCTTCAAAGCCCTGCACACATCAGTCCTGAATAAGGTCTCTGCATGCTGCTGCATTAGGTGAGATGGCCTTTTTTGCTGGCTTGCTGTTGAGGAAATCTGTGTTAGAGACATCCAGTTTTACCCTCTGGCGAGGGTTAATGTTTATTTTAACTCTTGTCAGTGTTCAGCATTTGTGAGCTGGCTCTTCTTGCACTCCCTCACACCAATGAAAATGTATTTACCAATGGGAACTCTTTCTCTCTTTATTTTGTTCTCGCTCAGGAGCCCCAAACTACAGTAATCCACAACCCTGATGGAAATAAGGTATTCAGAAAGTATCAACTCCATCTTGCTTTTCCACACCACACATTCCATCCACTACTACTCCACAGCTAAACAGGGCCGTTCCAGGAATTTATGAAGGAAAAAAGTCTCATTCCTGCATTTGTTGCACGTGGTGTCTCTTGAGCCTGTTCCCATCCGTGTCCATCTGCTGGGTGCTGAGCTCCTGGAGCTCTGGGGCAGTCGGTAGCGCTCGGCAGAGCCCAGTGCCCTGTGCAGCCTGGCTGGGGCTGTGCTGAGAGTGTGCTGAGATGGTCCTGATGAGTTTGGTGTGCAGTTGTCACCCCAGACAAAGATGTCACTGCAGTTTATCCCGCCTGCTGTTTCTCGGCATGCTCACACACCGTGTCGTGACGTGTCTTTTGCACAGGACTTTGTTTGGTTCTCTTCCATAACATCACCAAGCAGTTCCAAAACAATTTTCACATTTCAAGTGCCAAAGAGGTCTTTTGATTTTCACTGTGTTTCCTTCATGCTCCTTTCTTTTTCTTGTGTATTGTGATGTTTGCGTCTGGCAGCTGATCCCTAAAACGTGTTTTGTTTTGTTTTTTTCATGCATGGACTTGAAAAGGGCCAGGAAATACCATCATTTACATATAACACATGTTCCTAGGTTTCCTGGAAAGAATTTACTCTTCAACAAGAATTTCCCTGTTTGCAGTGTTGACTTAAAGAATTGACATCTCATTTATCTAGTCTTAACTCCCTGTGGTTATTTCATAAGAGAAGGATTGGATCTGAGTGACAAAATAACGCATGCAGGCATTCCTCAAGCATGGAAGTGCTGATAGTGTGTGTTGTGCTCGTGTATCCCGTTCCTTTATGTCCCCTTCATCTGTCCAACACAGAACTTCTGGTTTTGTGTTACTACTTTTTCAGCTCCCCAAGTTTAAACCCGTAGGCAACGAGCAGCCTGTGTTTGAACACCGGGCCAATCTTTCTAACTGAAGTCCACTAAAGCCCAGAAACCCCAGATAAAATATTGGCATGACTACATCTACTTGATTTTTATTATGTAATCTTAGCAATTAAGATACTCAATGTCCCGAGAGGTCACAGCAAACAAACGAACCACTCAATGTGGAGAGTTCCTCCCAAATTTGTCTGAAAGGCTGATCCTTGTAGTATGGCAACTGGAGTGGATGCTTCAGTATTAGAGGCTACATCTGCCCTGTGAGCTTTGCATGGTGTTTCCAACGTGTATTTGTGTGAGGTTTTTGTTCACTCATAAGTACTTTGTCTAATGTTTGAAGTGATGGAGCATGATACATCCGTGTAGAGTGAAATGTCTAACACAGCCAGGGCAGGGACAGCATGGTGACTCCTTCGGTTTTGTTTGTGTGTGTGAATTAATTCCTGTAGTTTTACTTATGAATGCACATATGTTTTGGTTTTATAAGGTCTGAGTAATGCATTAGCCTTTTGAACATTCCTTTGGCTCAGCCTTGTGAGGACATAGTAAATGAAGGGCACTGACAAATTTACCTTTTATTGCTTGATTATAAAATCCTTTAAAGAGTTAAATACAGTACTAGTCCTATCTTCTTTCTCTGATAAAAACAGATCAGTTAATCCTTTTTGTTATTGAGCTGTGAATTTAAAAAAATATCATTTATATTCTACTTCTCAAGAAAGCCAAAAAAAAAAAAAATCAAGCTTAAAAAAATTTTCCAGCTCTCTGAAGCTGTTAGATTTGACAGTGTCCTGTTGAATTTGTCTATAATATTTCATGTTTCTGGTAATTCATGAAAGACTGAGATACGATATCCTTGCCTTTTTAACAGTGTGATGGCTTAAGAATAAACTGTCTGATAGATGAGTCATTCCTCTACATGTCTGGTTGGTTGAAGAACATTGCTACAGAGAAGTCTTAATTTGTCAAAGTTGTTATCAGATATTTACCTATTCTCCATTTTCTTCAAAAACTTCAATAAAAAAAGAAATCATTACAACACCAGAAAAAAAGTGAGAGAATCAGATCCAATATGCCTTAAATCACCATGAGACTTCATTTTAATATCCATTGCATAAGTCACATGAGCAGAAAATCGGTTGTAAATTGTAGCAGGCAGCACTCTGCATATTTCGAAGGTGGAATTGGAATGGAATGACTTATTTTGCACAGTTGGTTTATCACTAAGCTTAAAATGGCAAGCTCTCCTACTTGGCTGAGGTAATTCATGTGACATTTCAGATGGACTTTGTACAGTTGGATGTCAAAGGCAAAAAAAAGTTTCCTGTTCGTTCCTGTGAAGTAAAAGCACCAGACAGCAGGAAATGTGTTTCCGTTCCCTACTGTAGAGAATGGCAACGTGTGCCATCCCTTTCAGGTGGAAATGTCTTAATCGGTGTGTGACCGTTTGTTTGTGAATGACATCCCCCACCCCTGCTTCAAAGGCTTTGCATGATTCCTGTAACTAATCCTGTCGTTCTCCAAGGCACGCAAATAAGGCTTGGCTTGTTTTATACATTCTACTCATATTTACTTCTCAACAGGAATCAACAGAGAGTTCCAACACAACCATCGAAGATGAGGATGTGAAAGGTAGGATTTTAAGCTTGGAACATTTGGAGAAGCAGTAACATGAGTTTTGTGAATGCATTTCAGTAGGTCATTAACCACAGAAACCCTGATGAATCCTTTGAGACAACACTATTTTTCCTTCTTTAAAAGAAATTCCTTTAGATATGTTTCAGACTTCGACTTTTCAGTTCCCAAAATACCATTTTCCATTGAGTTGAAGAATATAAAGTTACTGCTTTTTAACTAAGATACTAGTTCAAGTAATAATAGCAGTAGATAGAAAATGTGTAAGTCAGTGCTTTGTAACTCTCAGTTTATGTTTAACATGTGTTTGTGTTTTGAGTTTTGCCTCTTTTTTTTTTCTTTATGTCACCATTTTCATTTTTATTCTGTTCAGATGCCAGTGTATTTTTGTGGTTTTCTTTTGTCCTGCCCATACACTTATTTTAATTGTTCGTCTATTCTTTAAAAAACTAAAATTTTTTTATATAAACTTCATTTTGTACCTTCACAGTTAATATTTTTGTTTCCATTTTTTTTCTCCCTCTAGATATTATGCTGTGATGTTACTCATACCTATTTTAATAACATTATGTTTTAAAACAAAGGGTTTGGAAAAGAGAGCATTAGGTTTGTGTACCTCTGATTCACATAAAAAATTGGGTTTTGGCCTCAAGGAACAATGTGATACGTACAGGTGAGAATGGAAACAGGAGAATGGATGCAACCTAGTGATGGTGGTTTGAGTTAATGCGGAATGAGGGAACAATTATAGGGATCCACAGCTGATGCTTAGGAAAATACAGTGTAATTTACCTTTATTCACAGCACTTTGTACTTCTGCCTTCAAACTGCTACATAGAGTTTAGCAACCAAGCTCATTAAATGAATAATTTAATTATAGGGCCTCTGCCTGTTGACATAACGTGGTGTTATTGCAGTAGGATTTTTAGACAATCCTGTCTGAAGCTCAGCACGCAGAATTGTATCTCAGGGATACAGTTAGAAAAAAGCCAACAAGGAAAATAATTTGCCTGATTTTGCAGTGTCACAGCCAAGAGCAGCTTGGATGGCCACAATATATGGTGTTCCCCACCCAGCAAAGAGGAGCTTGTAGTAATCACAGGTCTGAGGATCAAGACACTGGTTGTGTCTTTCCCTGTGCACTGTACAGGGATTTCTTTTTTCTGTTTGTTTAAAGGACAAATATAATCTCCCTGTTATTAATTGTTTGGAAGTTTGCTTGTTTTTCACTTTTTAGTATTCCTCTCACACTTCCTGTCTTTCCACTGGAGGCTGCTGTTCAGATTGTTTTATTATAAATTAAAGCTAACAGTGCCCCCAGGGTCTAATTTGTAGAATGATTCAGGGAATAGGCAGTCCTGCAACCCTGACAGCTGTTATAAGCTCAAGCTTCATGCTTTAGCAAGACACTTAGGAAAGATTATTTCCCCCCCAAACACCAAACTTGATTTCTGAATGTAGATTTTCTAGGAGAACAGTGAGAAAGCTGTGCTCTTGTCAGGAGCAGCCACTGGAGATAAAATACTGATAGGGACAAGTGGATTTCAGAGATAGGGGAGAGAATTCTCCCAGATTACTGACCATCCATGTCCTCACATGTGTGCTCAAGACGATGTTTGTACCACATTGGAGACCTTGAAGGAATGTTTTCCACCTTCGCTGATAAAGAACCTCAAAAATCATTTTGCTTTTCTTTGCAGCATGGAGAACAACATGGGACGAGGGTCTCCTTCCCACGAAGGGGAGGGGGAATGGGGCTGCCCCTCTGTGAGTGAGGAGCAGCATTAGCATGTTCTCTAGCGTTGCAATATGACCCCCAGCTGGCAGGGAATGACTCTGCAAAGGCAGGGGATCTACGCCCTGTGTTCCTGCTCCCGTTACCCACACACCGCACGTGGGCTGCACAAACAGGGACAGCGTTCCTCCCTGTGTACAGCCCACCAGCCCCCACACACTGAGAACACTCAGCTCTGCATCAAGTGCTTTTCTTCTTCTTTATTGATTGCACTCCTCAAAGCAGCGTGGATCGGAGGGCTGTGTGGGATATGCCATCCCCAGCACGGCTGTGTGGCGTGTGCCCTGTGGGAGGGTGTGCACACACGTGTCTGTACGGAGTACGATATGATTCACTGAGAAAGGGAGCAATTAAATCTGTCTTTTATCAGCTCTCTCAAATGTGGCTCTAGGAACAGATTCTCAACTCCTATCTGGCAAGGAATGCATGCAGCATTCTCCTCTCACATCAGGGTCTCACCCTATTTTTGTTTTTAAAAGCAGGTATTTAACTCAGAGACAGGAAAGTCAGGCTTGCTTTGCAATTTTTATTTACTGAAAATCTTAATATCTGTAACTTTGCTTGCTTATCAATACATTTACATCTTTTAGGACTGGAACATATTTCTTTTGCTAGAAACAGTGTTTGGCAAACAACTGTGAGCTTTCAATAATTCAAGGAATAAGCTAATTCTGTCATTTGAGTCTGACATGACGTGAAGCTGCAGTTCAGGTTCCTTGCTAACAGAAATTTCTGACATTAACCATTGATCATTGGCTTGTCTGCATGACAGTGATTCCTCCTAAATATGACAGGAGTGGACAGAAAGAACATGCTGAGAACTGGACCGTAGGCAATGCCCCCTTCTGGAATTGCTTGTGGGATTTCTCCTTGCTGTAGTAATGAGACTGGAGCTATTGAGCAGTATCTCTGTGATATGAGATTGATATTTTTTTTTTTTTTTTAAGTAATGCTATAGAATATCACTGTTATTTTTGTCCAGCATTGCCCACAGGCTTTGAGAAAGGTGAGTTGTTAAATTGATCATGGACGGCAGGTCTGGATTTCTCGTGATATCTTTTTGCCCCTGGAAATGAATTAATGAAAGCATTAGTAAGACAGATGATTCCCAATGGTAAAATTTGTGGAGTTGTGGGGCACTTACAGACTAGGTAAATTGCAGCTAATTTTGCTACATGATACATCTGTGAGGTCTATTGTTTCCAAATATTTCATATATTCTAATTGCATTTGATCCCTGTTGGTTTTGTTTTATTTAACATAGAATTTTATTTAACATTTTATTTAACGTAGTGGAAAGAAACCAATATAAACTATTTCTTTTCGAACATACATTCCTAAAAAAAACATTCAAATTGCTAAGAAAAGCTCTTTCAAAGCCCTGTGTGTCTCAGTACTGGATACAGGGGTAAATCTGCGCTGGCATCTGAACAGAGTCACTCATGCCCACGACCTTTACAACTGTTCTTTGGCACCCACACTGCCCCCTGAAAGTACATCATTAACATTGTTTGTGTGCTCAAAGATATTCTGAGTTCTTGTTGCTTGTAATTAAATTATCATTATTTTTCTTTTGGCCTTCTTTTTTTCTTCTTTCACATGTACTTGACCCTCACACAGCTCTCACAAAGGAGGGGAACATGGAGAGGTTGAGTTCCACCCACCACTCCTCCTCTTCCATTGCTTCTTCATCCCACTGGTCACCACCCTTGCCGTGCCCCAGCGGCCGCTCCTGCTGCCAGTGCCTGCTGCGGAGTCTGATCACACTCTACCTCTTCATCTTTGTTTGTTCATATGTTGTGTTTCTTTCCATCAATTCAGCGGGCAAGTCCATGAGAAATGCAAACTCAGAGAGTCAATCGCTTGAGTCTGAGCCCTCCCACTCCACTCCTTCCTCTGTGCTATGTAAGTTGAGAGACTCGGCTGTTCAGATGGTCTCCTTTGCCTCTCTTCCTCCTCCCTCCCCACCATCTGAGAGGAGCAGATCACTGCTGTGATCTGCCTCATCCAGGAATGACCTGTTCTTAGGCTGTACAAAAGAATGGAGTGTGTTTCCTTAGATATTTATTTCTTGGCGAGGTGTTATTAATTGTGAAAACGTTACCATCAGCTGGAACAGCAGGATAAATAGGTGTGTCTTTCAGAAACCTGTATCTTGCAGAGCTGATCTTTGCAGTGGTTTTCAGCTTAGAGAGAGATTTGGCTCTCCCCTCTGGCTTGGATCCTGGATAGGTTCTCAGGAGTAATTACCTGTGGTGTTTATTATGTCATCAAGTTGCTTTTTTGAGCATCCCTGTTGGTAAAGCATCGTTAAAGCTGCTGTGACAGCTGTTAGTGTGGAGCGTTGGTATGACACTGAGAGATGTTGTGCTTTGCTCAGGGGGAGATCTGGGATGATTAGTGACCAACTAACTGCAGAGGAAATCTCTAGTGTGGGCAGGCTTTGTCTGAGCAGTGAAAATAGGAGAGGCAAAAGGCATTGTGTTAGTACTGGTAGGACATAAAAGACTTGAGTAGATCATTTCTTGTTTACAAATTAACTCAAAATTTCTTCAGAGTGGGTTGAAACCTGGGCTGTGGGTCATTGGCCTGAACCTTATCTTAAGTCTGAGTGGAATGTTGGGTGAGTGCAGCTGGTGCAGGTGAGGGGATGGGCTGCTTCCAGTCACAACAGTTGCCAGGTAATGCTGGAAGAGAGTTTCATTCCAAGGGAGGAGCTGGATAGTCTCTATCAATATATGGATGACTGTATATAAATTGGAGCTGCTCATGCTGACAGTGCAAACTGCTCAGAGCCTTAAAAAAGAGAGGAATTACTAGGAGAGACACGGACCTGTGTAACACTGAGAGCTGATACAGCCATAAGGCGTTTATTCCATCCACAAGAATATCCCCAGAATATCTCTTATGTGCCCAGCATTTTCAGGCCTGAATGCTGGCAGCCTCACATTTCCCGCTTCACTGGGTAGGTAATAGTGCAAAGATGGCTGTTAATATTTAAACATAGATGTTCATTATTTTTTTCATTACCAAATTTAGGAACTGTGGCACTATTTTTTAAAGGTAATGCAGTTTTCCTGAGCAAAATAGGCAAATGCTGCATTTCTTAGAATTATTATTTGTGGATTATTGTTACTATTAAACACACCTCAGTGCTTTTTAAACCTTATTTAAAAAGAAGGGGATGCACAATTGAGGGTTGTTATTGATTTTCACACTAGTGGACAACAAGATTTCTCTGAATGGGCAGAGTGATTATGCAGGAGCAGAGTTGAAATAAAAGTCTCAGCAGCAGCAAACCTTGTTAATGTCTCAGTTCTGGAGACTTCAGACATCGTTTCTGGAGATGGCAGCCAGATTCCACAATTTAAGTAACCTGTTGGGAAACAGTGTAGTATCTTGTAGGTGCAGTGACCATGATACAGCTTTGATCTGACACTGTGGGTGATTTGTCATTACAAAATAAACATTTGCCAACATTCGCTATGCTGTATAAGTATTAGTGCCATTTCTTAGTATAATCGTATAGAGAACATTTTAGATGTAATTGATTTCACATAAATAAAAATATACTGTGTAGGGCATGTGACAAGTGACTTAGCATCAATTTATGATGAAGGTTTAAATAGAAGGTACGTTCATTTTAGGTGTTGTTTTGTCAGTCCAGGGTGGAAAAGTGCTGGGATAATTTTTCAGATATTTGCCTAAATAGCTAATGAATTATTTTTTTTCCACTAGGGCAATAGGAGGCTTACTGGCTTTCAGAAAGGTGAAAGCCAGCCAATAACCTAAATAAAATTCTGCAAATCATCCATCCATATCATAATGTGATGAATCAGAATGAGTCTTTGGAATCATCAGGCTCTAGGAAAAAGATGTTACATGTAAGATGACAACTCAGCTGTCTTAGCCCACATCAGAGTTTAAGGTTAAGTGGTGAGGTGAGAGGGAAGCTCTGGTCTTGTATACACTGCATCTTGATCAACTTCTTAAATGAGAAGGCCCTTGGAGCACATCCTGTCATCTGAGGTTCTGCATGGGTTTTGTGGAGATCTGACACCCAGTCAGTTGTTTATTCATGCAGCAGCCTCTTTTATTTTCTTCACAGAAATTATTTACTGGGAATATTTGGGGTATAAGCAGTAGGAGAAGTTATCAGCAGAGAAGTTCCTAATACTGCTGCAATGAGAATCATTTGGAAGAACATTGTGTGATGTTTAGCAGTCTGGGCTGTAAAGTGGAATGAGATCTGGTACATCCACACAGCCAGAGCTCGTTACACAACACAGGATAAAATTCCTCGTCTCTTCCTCTTCCCTTTCTGACTTTGGTTATTTTCAGAGTATAGAAATAACACCAGGGGCTGTATGCTTTCCGTGTAACTGCTGTTTGTTGGATGATGTTCAGATGAGAAGGGAAGCTGGGATCTCCCATGCTGTGCCATTCCATCTGAGCAGCCCAGTGTCACCTTGCCACGGACAGTCCTGTTTGGAAACAACAGCACCATGGGTAGGATTTGTCTCCCCAGATTTAGCCACCCTCCCCAGCATGGATATCTGAGCTAGTTGTCTAGACTCCCTTTAGTCAATGCAAATAGGTCAGATGAGTCACACTTGTCTTAAATATCTATTTTAGGCTATGATGAATTGTGCCCTGAAAGTGCTTATTTCTCTCCACTGACTGTACGGGCGGGGAGCTCAGAGAACAAACTCACTTGTCCGTACTTATACATGTCCAAAATGTTGTGAGTTTAATCCAAACTGAGGTGTACCAAGATGTCGAGCTGAGATTACTGAGTTGAAAAGTTTTAAGGGTTTTTGCCTTGAGAAACAACATGCGAGCAAGGCAGAAGCAAAATCATTTTAATCATCTTGGAGTGCCTGTGCAAATCTGGAACCAGGCTACCTTGTCCTTCTGGAAAGGTGCTTTACTGCTTCACCAGGGCACTACAGTTACTACACAGTCAGTCAGCTAGAGGATTGACAGCAGTAGGAAGATGCTCCAGTATCTAAATGAAGCTTAAGGTGGCTTAAATTATTATTTTCGGAAGTAAATTGCTGGTCTCAGTTCTGGGAAAAAAAATGATGGGTGATATGGTGGTCAGTGAGTTACCAGGGGTTCGTTTTTTGTGTTTCACAAAATGGGAAGTTTATGGTACGTATATTTCCAAAGGCTTCATTTTCACATATGGAGCTCATTTTTATGCTGCACCTTCTCTCTGCAATTAAAATACCAAAATATCCATTGTTTCTGTGCAATTCTTGTATATTGAGTTTACAAACTAGGGCTACAGGAAGGGAAGAAAAGCCCCAGAGTTCCTCCCTGTGACAGTTTTTGCAGTTATTTTGTACCTTTTTCCTGTGACGCTTGGTTTCACTAGGTGGGAGATTGCTCCTTGTAGGCAATTGATAGTGTTAGATGCTTTTTGCTTAAATGCTGTTCCCACTTATTTTGTGTTCCTTAGATATTAGTGTTAATGGTGTTCTTTAATTGTGAAAGATTATCCCCTACCCTGTAGCTGAGCAGGGGGAAAAAAGGTGGAGAAATATAGCTAGAGGTTAATGACTCATTTCAAGTTAACATATGTGCTACAGCACTGCTGCAGAAATCGTTTCAGCCAGTGTTAGAAAATGTTCCTGTTCGTTCTCTTCTTTTTATTTTGTCTTTTTATAGCTCTTCTGCATAATATTTTTGCTTGAACTGCCTTTGTGTTAGTCATAAACCTTCTCTCTTGCCAAAGCAGGGATTGTATATTTTTTGAACTGCTAAAACCTTACTAATTACCTTTACTCACTGACCCTGTGGGGGTAAAGGTTCTGTTTAAGGAATAGGTCCGTAGCCTTTTCTTTAATGGATTTACTTCACACGTATTCTGAGCAAAGACTGTAAAAGCCACCATCTTTTCCACACAAGTTTGTCATCTCTACAGCCTGTTTCATTGTCAGTTGTCAAGAAAATGGCTCAGCACCTCTGACTTCTTTTAACAATGTTTTTGCTTCACATCCCAGTTGTTTCAAAGACACCAGGTGTGTTTTTGCTCAGTCATCCTTTGCTTACAGAGAGTATATCATTTTATGCCATGGAAAGCCATTGTGATATTCTGAGAAACTATAGATGGGTCGGGCTTTAATTTTTGGATTTACTTTTACTGCACTCTATAGAAAAGTAACTGAAACAGTTTATCAGTTTTACTTTAGGAAGTTTAGTTGCTTCAGTTTTATTTTGAAGTCCTTGCTGCACATCAAATGAAAAGTATAATAGCATAAAATTGCCATTGTACATCAAACAGTATAATTGTCCTAGAATTCAATACAAGGCAAGTTCACTATTGGATAAAAAAAATAAATAATGAAAAAATCAAATGAGAATGGTGATTGCAAGTGACAGTTATCTGGCAGATGGGAACTGGCCAGATGCCTCTTGCCTAATGCCTTGTGTGTTCATTCGTTGTCCTTGTATAGATTGTCATGTGTATTTAGATGGGAAAAAAATTGGATGTTTGGGAGAGCATGTGTTACGTGGAGTCCATCAAATTTATAATGAAAATTTGGTATTTTCTTACCTCTCTAAGAACTGCCAGTTATTTCTGTCTGATGTTGTCTGCAAAAGCAGGACTTTGTTCCTCTCAATACCCATTTCACCTTAGTTCATCTCCAGAGCTCTCCCTGTTTCTTCTTTGCCCTAAGGATAAGCACAAGGATTTGGCTTGGTGCACGTGGCTACCAAGTCATGGCTGCACTTTCCTTCTGCTGCTTTCCAGTTTCCTTCCAATTTTTTGCTTGTTGTATTTCAGTTTTCCCATCTCCTTTCCCTTCCTTTCTTCCTTCCTTCCAGATTAAACCTCTGCTTCCAAGACAATGGAGCAGAAATACTTTTGGTATCTGTTTGTAGTCTGTCTCCCTGCATACCCATGCAAGAAGATGTGAAAACTAAGATAAAAACCACCCCCCCCCCAAAATAATCAGGAGGGGGTTTGTGTAAAACCACAGTGGCTACTGAGATGTTTAATTAGGCTTTGACACCTGCTGTTATTTCACACTGCCTCGTTTCTTGACCATTTTTTCCTTTCAATGAGTAAGGGCTGAGAACAAGGCAAAGGGTTCTGCACATAGGATAAATAATTTCTGGATCTCCACTCTCTAAATTATTCTCCACCTCTGCCTTTGGCTCTCTGCCAAGGACACTGCATGTCAGATAACTAAATAGGAAGAAATCTAATTTTCTAATATGTGTGTAGTTGTGTGTTGCTGAAAAGGTAAGAGGAACGTAGTTGCTTTCATAGAGTTTCATGTGGCGCTTGTAATTTTGTAGAAAAAAACTGAGAGCTGAGTTGAAAGGCAGATGGTTTGGCAACATCTTCCTGTTCCTGACAGTCCACATCAAGAACTGTGAAGTCTTTCCACAGGCACTGGAAGAACTGACACTAGTGCTGGAGTCGGCTGTGGATTGACTGGAGCCAGTGATAACTGCTGTAATCTCCTTTCCTTGCTTTGCTGGCCTGTAGAGCTTCGTGGTGGATGTGCTTTATATCCACAGACAGGTCTGCAGACACAGCTCCACTAGACATTAGTACAGCCCAGAGAAGCTTTGCAGAATTTACTGGAACCATATTCTGTAATATTAGGTGGCTTCTGTCAGAAAGCTTCATGAGAACATATGTTCCACTGCAATTTCATTTTGGAACTAAACCCAGGAAAAACAGCAATTTGGTGATAGGGTTCAATTTCTGCCTTCTGGGGTTGATGTTGAATTATATCTTTTATATCTCAACATCAAAGGTAGGATGGTAAGACTTGGGAAAGAAATTACTGATGTTAGTGAAAAAGGAAATATTGCCAATTGTCTCCAGCCAAAATTACGTGTCCATGTGGTTTTATGTCTCTTGCCTGTGGAAACTACAGGATCTTAGACATATTCATTGCTTACATTGTTATCCATTAACATGATCTCATGGTCGTGTAGCAGCTGATCAGAGATTTTTACCTCATTTCCCACTGTCTGATTTAATAGTCTGTAATTTTCTAGTCTCTGACTGAAATGTGTTACTGGGTTATTTAATCAAATCCTTTCGCTGCATTATATTTATGTGAGATGTTGCATGCAAAAATGGTAATTTCTTCACTGCACAGAGTCAGCACATTCTGGATTTTTTTTGCCAGCCTTCTGTAACACTGCCCCATTATTTCTTACTCTGCCATCCTACCCCTTGGCTGGTGCTGACAATGCCATACAGTGTCCAGGCAGGACAACAGGGACATTTCTGGCCTCTTCATTATAAGTCTTTGTTCCTTCCACAGTCTTTGTGAAAAATAAGGCAGTTCATACTTGAAATGCTCTTAGCCATCATGCTATCTAGTAGACAAGAGCTGCTCACAAGAAGTCTCACTAGGCTTTTATATCCACTTTTTTCTCCAACATGTCTTTCCTCGATGGTTTCTTTTTGGTTCTTTTTCTTTGGATATGTTAGGTGTGCCCTTAGGAGAAGGTTAACACCATGATGCCAGTTCTTGAGCACAGCATTGGAGGCTTACTTTCTGTATGTGCTCCCCAACATTTTCTTTCAGAATCAGAATGTGATCTCTGTCAGGACTTTGGTTTTAGCATTCCAGGAATGTTTTTGTGTGCGTTTGTTAATGGCCAGACCCACATGTAGGAGTGTGCAGGGGAACTACAGCTGTTGCTTGCACAAGAGAGCTACTACAGCCTGGTTGCTTGCTTTTATTTTTCTTTCAAGTTTGGGTCTTCCAAATGGATTCTCTGATGTTTAAGAGTAGGCACTGTGTTGTAAATAGACCTACATGGATAGGTGTGCATTTTATGGAATCCATGAGCTTTGCACCAGAGGATCTTCATTACAGTCTTAAGGTCCAAATTAATTTTTACTTAAATGTTCACATTTGGCCAAAGCAAACATCACGTGTTGAAAAGATTCCTAAAAATCAGCATCAGACACAGAAAAGGTAAAGGCCCTCCCGTGTGTATGAATCACAGAGCATTGCTTGTAAAACAATAACCAGTTCCTTGAATTTGGAGTTAAGAGTTGGGCCTTGGTTTGCTTTGCTTTTAAAGCAGCAGATCCTTCAGTGAGGATGATTAGAAATATGAAGGGAAAGTGGATTGATTTTGACACGTGTTTAATTTCCTCTTGGATACAGGAGTGCACTGAAGGCAAATCAGTGTAAAGCAGCAACATAACCTCATGTCCTTTGGTCATAGAAAGGAAGAGAGATGGCTGCTGTGCCAGCTGAGGGATGACAGGATACCTGTCAGCTGTCACCTTCCACTTTGCCTTCCATCCTAAGGTTGGTTTGTATCTCTCCCCAGCTCGTAAGCAGGAGATTATCAAGGTGACCGAGCAGTTGATTGAAGCCATCAACAACGGGGACTTTGAAGCTTACACGTGAGTTCCTCATTTCGCAGGGAGTGAGGAGAGTTGATTTATTTGACACACTAAATGTAAATATGTATATTTATATAGGAGAGCCTGTGCTTGTATTTATGGTTTGTTGGAATTCCTCCTCATGAAAACATGTTTGTGGCTGCTTTGCCCTGGCTTTACACGTTGCCAAGTTTCAGAGGACCTGCTTGTGTATATCTAGTGTAGTTAAAGTGATTAAATCTTGCTTAAATACTCATGTGAGACATAAAAAAATCCTTTGGTTTGCACAGCAGCAGTTTTCAGAGTTTGTGAATATGATGCCTACCACTGACATGTGGGACCTACTTTGGTGGACCTCTTTGGTGAAGAGATGATTTATATGAAATCTAGTCCACCTGAAGTAAGCAACCAACTGTGCTAATTTAGGTGATACCAGAACTTTATTCCTTCTCCTCATTTAAATTCTGTTCTTTTCCGGTGTGATGGCATGTCTGATTGGAATAAATGAAACATTTAAAAATAACCTCTCCAAAGTTGTGTTCCATAACCACTCATTACAAAATTTCCTCTTTTCCACAGGAAAATCTGTGATCCAGGCCTTACATCTTTTGAACCTGAAGCTCTGGGCAACCTGGTAGAAGGGATGGACTTCCACCGGTTTTACTTTGAAAATGGTAAACGTTCCTTTTTCATCTCCAAATCCTCATCTCTTCTGGTGACTGGGTTTCTCCCATCTAATTAGCATTTTGGTTTGGGAGTGAATTGGTTTGGGCAGGGGAAGGGGGTGTGTTTTTTTTCCAGGGTTCTGCTGTGTGTTTCTGCTGTGCTCATTCACATATCACACCTCAGGTAGGGGGGGGAAAGTTTCAGGTGTTTCTCGTATTTTTGTTTTTCTCTTGGGGAAATAAATGTGCTTTTATATGTGCATATATACGTATATATGTTTCAATCACATCATCTCTAAGAAAGAGAAATTACCCATAGAATGGGTTTATTAAAGTTTTGGAGGAGCATGTGATGTAAGTAACCATTTTAGAGCAGACTTGACTTAAAAGGAAATAAAATATTGTAAATTAGGATATCAGCTTATCCAGTAATTTCTGAGCAATGTCTGAGCATAAAATGGGGTTACTGTATTCTTGAATGTAAATATCCATAATCTAAATGGAATGATAATACTCCTAAATTCTCTTCCATCTCCAAACCAGCATTTTATGTATTTTTCCTTGTAATTTTTCATTATCACTGCTTTTTAGTTTTCCTACGTATCAGCATTTAATAAAGTATGATACAGGAATAATTTAAAAGCTGAATCATTTTGGCTGAAAATATTAAGTACAAATGTTACTAGACATAACAGTGAAAGTGAAATATTGGGAAACTCAAGGTGGTGGCCTTATTAATCCATGTAGATACATGGATCAAACATATTAAATAGGTAATAATATGTACTATTAAACATTTGATTGGAAAGGGGAAAACATACTTCATGCTGTGACTGTGCTCCTGAGTCATCAGTCACAGCCATCAGTGAACAGCGATTATTAATTTATATCTGCTACGCTCCAGGTTTTTGTTTCCTGAGGGGCTTACGTGGAGAAAACGTGTGTGTGTGTGTGTGTGTGTGTGTGTGTTTGTTCCCCAGCTCTGTCCAAGAGTAACAAGCCGATCCACACGATCATCCTGAACCCGCACGTGCACCTGGTGGGCGAGGACGCGGCCTGCATCGCCTACATCCGCCTCACGCAGTACATGGACGGCAGCGGGATGCCAAAGACCATGCAGTCCGAGGAGACGCGCGTCTGGCACCGCCGCGACGGCAAGTGGCAGAACGTCCATTTCCACCGCTCGGGCTCGCCAACAGTACCTATCAAGTAAGAACCAAGCCAGGCCGCGAGCTTAGGCCGCACCGCGCAGTCCCGTAGCTGCTTCGGGCCTTAAAAACTGCGAGCCGGCCCCTTGTTGTTTCTTGTGGCTGTTCCTTATGTGCTGTGTCCTCCTGTGTGCATGTGGTATCGGCGCGAATGTTTTTGAAAGAACGCTCTTTCTGGAGGTTGTTGTCCACGGTGGTGCCCACTGATCCAACTCGGGCCCTGAGCCGGCAGCTTGAAGAGCAGGAAAAGGTTTTAATGTAGGTAAGGCCTGATAGACGTCACACAAAACAGGATTAGAAAACCTATTAGAAAAATAGAATATTATTCTATTAGAAAAATAGAATATCTGGAAAAATAAAAAGCAAGGGGATACGTGGAGCTGTTAGTGCTGACCAGAAAGTTTCAAGGAAAAAGTATCACTGTCATGAAAAACTGAAGTTTACCTCATATTTATTTTGGTTTCCAGCCACCTCTGCTTACTCAGGCCTAGGTATGTTCACTGCAGTTTGGTTTTGAGCCAGTTTACGCATCACATTCTTATCTTAGCTATCACATTCTTATCTCTTTCCCCACCCTCCCCTTGCTTATCTGCTGAGTAGTCGCTGTCTCACAGCTCTGACATCCGAGTGGATCAGCCTCGCATCCGTCCCCTCATCATCTTCCCCTCTTGTCTGTCCAGGCCCTCCCATGCCCTTGGAGTCATGCAGTGACCCGAATTCCTGGGGCCGGGTTGTCAGCAGGGTTAATTACAGCACGCTCACAGTTGCACTAACAAGATCAGGAGTCATGGCTTCCTCAGCAGGTTCTGCTCAGGTCCTCAGCTTCCCTTCCTGCAGCCTTCGCTAATGAGCCCAGACCTCAGTGACTTCTGCCTTAGGCTGGGCTCTTTCCAAATTAGGCAGCACTGGCACAGGCCTTGCTTTGCTCACTTGTCAACCCTTTCTATAGGATATAATTACATTTGTGTGAGGTGTCTTAATGTTGTCAGCACCTAAATTTCCTGATGTGGATGATAAGGGCTTAGATTCCATCCTTCAAACTTCATCATGTCCTATAATTTACTTCTTGCACCACTGTTCTCCCATATGAAATAATGCATGAGTAGACTGAAGTGTTAAACTTCCATGGGGATGAATTTTTTATCATTTTTTTATTTAGGAAAAAAGAAATTTGATTACTTAGTGATAACTATTTTATTTCAAAATGTGAAACCAATCGGAAGAGGAACCACATTTTCCCTTGTTTCTCACATTCCAGCTGCACAGCCAATGTTTAAGCAGATAATATAGTAGCTCCATTTGCTTGAAATGCAGTGTTAGGTAGGTTTTTGGTGTTTTCATAAAGGAGTGTTTTGTCAAGGGATCTGGCCTGGGTGTGTGTGAATAAGTGAAGCAGGTCCAGTGCACCCTGGACAGTAAGTGTTTACAGCAGAATGACATGAATTGGACTAGAGAATTATGTAATCTTTTCGTTTGGGTTTTTCTTTTCCCCTTCTCTGTTTTTTGGGGAAGGCTGTTTTTTGCAGCTGCTCATGCTCTCTAATAAAGAGAAGGATTTCTGAGACTGTGTCAGTGGATGTTCAGACTTTTGGGGTCAGACAGAGTAGATTTCGGGATTGCAAGAGAGCAATTGCAAGCTGAAAGGGTCACAGGGGAGGAGCCTTACAGCAGGACTCAGGCTTAAGGAGAGAGTCCCTGAGGTTGCAACAATATCACATGAATTACCTCACCCTAATCTTGAATTCAGAGGGGGTTTTGGACTTGCTCATGTCATTGTTCTACAACACCATTGGTCTGATGGTTAGAACCCTTACTTTCCAGTCTAAAATTTAGTAATATTCAATGTATCCTTGGTTATTCTTATTTCCTCCCTGTTCTCCTGTGCTGGGGACAGGTATGCAGACATGAGCTGCTTATAGGAAGGCTGTTCAGATCACTTCCTACCTTCTATTTTTGTAGACTAAATAACCCACACTAACTCAGCTGGCTTTTTCTGGTAGGATCTCCATTTTCCTGGCTACCTTTATAGCCCTTCACTGTCTTTTTTTCATTTGAGGTTCGTCTTTAGCTTGGATTCTCCTGAAATGCTCTGTCCAATTGTGGTCAGGGCTTTATTTAACTCCACAATGCCTGTCTTTTTCCCTGCTATGTTCTGGCATGGGTTTTGCACTTTTCTCAGCTGCATCACATCCAGCAGCTCATCTGAGCCAGCCACGTGTTTTTCCTCCACTCTCATCCCAACCAATGAGCAGGTAGAAACTTTTGCTGAGCGTGCAGCTGTTATTCCACATAACATTTCTGGATTGCCCAGCCCTCAAGGTGATTTGGTGGTTCTTGCACAATGCTCATTTTCCTTTCTTTTTTACACTGCCTTCCACCTAACATCAGTCCTACTGCCTGTGCTCAGGACTAGTGGGTGTCCTCTAGACCGATGGTTCCCCTCTCAGCCCAAACATTGTCGTTTTTCTTTTAGTTATTTTACGTATCTTTTCTCTCTTCCACATCTTCTCAAGTCTGAGTGGAAGATTCCCATGTAGCACCATGCTAGAATCGCTTTCCATAGCCCATCCTGACCATCTTTTAGGCTGCCCTGAGCTTCACCTTCACTTTTCCCAGTCAGAGCAGCAATAACTCCATTTTGGAAAACTACAAGAGAAATCTAATTAAAATATTGTTCTAGTTTATCCTTCCTTTATTTGAAATGTGTACAGTCAACAGCTACTTATTTAATTATTACTAATGCACAGTAGTTAATAATGGCAATTCCATAATAAGAAAGCATCTTTCACATCATATCTGAAGAGGAATTTCAGATCTAATCAAGTCACAAAAGCAATTATAGCTGTGATCTGCTTTTGCAAACGTCATATCCTACATTATGTCAAAACAGTTGCTGCAAGCGCAGTAGCTTATTTGTTTTCTTGGGAGGGAGTGTGCATAAATCTGAGGATATATCTGAGCTCTTTAATAGCTATAGATATAGGGAAATGCTTTCTTGTGGCAGAGAACTTATTTGGAAAAGAATATGAGCGAAAATGTGTATTTAGTTTATAAATAAATTTTATTTGTAGATTTGCTGGGAGTCAGACAAGGGTTTCTATCTTGTCCATTTTCTCTCTGAGTGATAGGAGTGATGGTAGGAAATTCTCCTCTGTATCCATGTTCTTAAGAACATGCGCTAATGTGTTTCCTCAGAACTGTGTCTGCTTGTCCACGGAGAGTGGACCTGCCTGATACAGGCAGTTGGACCTAAAGCTGACTCCCAAACCTAACTTGAGGCCAAATGAGGCTCGTGTTCCCTCATTTATCACAGCTTACAGCTTCTCAGACTTTGCTGAGTGCAATGGCAAGCGGCAGGGCTGTGAGTAAGGAGTGTGTTCTGTGTTTGTGCAGTGCCTAGCGCAGAGGGATCCCCACCACGGCTCCGGCCCTACATGCTACGGTAATACAAGCCATGTTACAGCCTGAGTTAGTTCCATACCCCTCACACCTTCCTGCTCTTCCCTTTTCTCTCTGCATACGGCTCAAGCATGTCTTGCATGTTCATGACATCTGACTCGGTTCAGTGCCTGTACAGCCCCTCAGGCCGTGGCAGTGCCTGCGATGCCCATGCTGAGGAAGTTAAGGTACACTCAGAGAGTCACGTGTGAATTCGGCCCTCCCTCCTTTAAGGAATCCCTTGGGGCACTTTGGCTTCCTGCCTCAGTTTCCTTTTTTATTTTAACAGCCTCTCTGGCATCCTGTAAAGATGGGAAATAATGTCTATAAAGTGGTTTGAAAAATAAAAGAATGCTTTGCCTGAGCATTTGGGGTTTTTTCTTTTCCTTTGGTTTACTTCCCAATATCACATTAAATGATCTTGAGTAGGTGTTTGTCTTGGTTTTTTTTTTTTTTCCAATAGCATTGGCTAACACTTGAGCATGTACTGTTACATGGTGGTGATGTTACCAGTAATGGAAATCTGTTTTCTTTTTCTCCTTCCCCCCAGCTAAAAATATCAGCGGTGCCGCTCTTGCATTTTCTGTCCCCAACGCACCTGGTTGATTACCATCTCGGCCATCCCGTTCTCTTCATGCATGTTTCTGAGTGCATGGAGTCGTGAAGGTTCTTCATGTAACACATTTGTGACGCACCACGTGGCTGTATATTCCATCTGTACACTGTTAGCATTTCAATGAAGGCGATGTTCCATGCAAATAGAGAATAACAAGGAGTAAAAGGCAAAAAAAAAAAAAAAAGAAATAAATAAAAATGTTGGATGGACGGCAGTAGATAACACAATGCATCTGTCACTTCCTCCATTTATGCCAAGTTTTGAGAGACAACTTTAAGAACTATCCTGTTTATTAAAAAAAAAAAAGGAAAAAAAAAAAAAGAAAAAGTATATTTTACCTTCTTTTTTTAAGAACTGTTTTTTGACTCCTCCTTTCCCACCCCCCAAGTCCCAGGATTTTGCTTTGGTTCTGGTAGGAATGGTTAGGATTTCCGCTGGCAGCTCTGTTACTGTCAAACAGATTTTTGTTACGGCACGTAGATGGACAAAATCACTGATAAATGTGGAAGTGATAATATCTTGGCTTTGGACCAGCTGAAGCCTTCTTAGTTTATTAGTCTGTGTAAACTGGAAAAAGCTCCTCATCTGCTGGCTTGGCCACTCCAGAATTAACTGTCAATGTTCTGGTGAGTCAGCAGCTTCTGTTTTCCCGTGGAGTCCTTTTTGCTTTCTTATTTTGCTTAACTGAAAATTTCTATTGGATGATTAAGCAAAATTAAAAATTGTAAGGAATTAAGAGATAATGGAGAGGCATTTTCGAGGATTAAAATGGAAAGAGAGAGAAAGATTTTTATCGCTTTTAGGATGTACTGTAAATTTTTTAAGGAGGCTTTAAAAATATATAAAATATAATATGTTGGTTAATCTATAGACCATTTGTGTGGTTGATATACTCGAGAAATATTAGGCCTTAAAGCTGAGTATGACGAGTTTACTTACATTACACTGCTGCTGTTGCTTCTCTGGAAATGAGTTACGGACGCACCGGTTTTACCACAGATTTGTCTCCCCCTCTTCCCCCTCGATGCGCTGTTGGTTCCTTAAGCTCCTGGTGCAGCGTATGGTGTCGAGCCCAGCGATTCCCACAGCGATCCCCATGGGTTTGGCCGGAGGCAGCCAAAGGAGGGACACTCTGCTGCCAGCGCAGGATGCAAACCTTGTAACAGGGACTAGTTTTCCTTCCCTCACGTTGCTGTGAAAATACATCCTTGCAAGAGTCTCGGTTTCCTCCCTTCCATTCCCAATAGCAGAGCACAGGGATGGGTTGATTTTTGGTTTTCCCATTGGTTACTGGTTCTGTTGGCAGGGCTCCCTGCTCTCCACAGCGCTGTACAGTGCATGGGATCTCCATCACGCTCCTTTTTAGCCGTTAAAAACTTACAACTCGGCAGCCTGAAGTTTTTAAAATGGGAAAGCTTCCTAATTTATATCATTTCACCTTTCTGTGTTGATAACTAATCAAAAGCAGTTCTTAAACATGTCGATGTTGTTACTAGTGGATGTATGGTAGATGGATTTAAGCTTCTCTGATAATTACTACATGATTTTAAACTATATATATTTAAAATAAGCATCTACAATAAATGTGTTGAGCCATATTAACCTGCCAATGGGATCTGTGAAAAAAGTAATGGCCTCATTTTTTTTCTCATTAATTTCTTTACCTTTTTTTTTTCTTTTTTTTTCTTTTTTTTTTTTGTGAAGCGGCTATAAGTGGCATAACTGTATTTAAAATTAACAAATTAGGTGTAGGGTGTTTTTTTTTTTATACTTCTAACATAGCATGTGGTGTTGACGTATTACTGTAGACCAAGTTTGTCTTCCACACCAAGACGTGAGGAAATTGTGATTCGTTCTCTCCACCACAACTGAATTATACACTTCTGTCATTTTGGAACACTGCAGTTTACCATGGGACACAGTGTACATATTTCTTGCCATAATGGTAAATGATTGATATATATTTAAGGATTAATAAATTTGTGATTTCTGCTGACATTGTGCTTGTGTTTTAATTTCCCAAGTAATTGAGAATTGGAGAACAGTGTGTGTTTGAATTAAGGCATTGGAGACCCAGGTAGAGTTTCTTAGGAGCTGAATTTTCAGTTTGAAAACAGGAGCTTTTGCTTTTGTGGTTTGTCTCTGGGTCAGTCCTGAAGTGCCTTTCCTGAGGGCCCAGTTGTACACTGGTCATGCTCAACTTTGTTGACGGACTTTGCACATACCTTGTACTCATAGTTCCATATTTAGAAATGTTTTAGGTACTTTGCATGTTTCTGTAGCTGCCTTGCAGTGTTTCACATACATGCTCAGCCTGTAACACAAGACTCTGTAAGAGCAGTTATTGTATGTTAAATAGTACCATAAAATATATATATATATATAACACCATAATATATAATTATGTTAATGCCATAAAATGCATTGAAGTCCATAAATAATTAGCATTTAAAATAATGTACCAGTTTAAAAGCTTTCATGTGTGTCTGTAGCGATTTTAGGCTTTTTCAAACTGTGCTGAGCTGCAACTGAGAACAGTCTTTTATACCAGCAGAGAAGAAGGACGGGAGGAGAGGAGACAACTTGCAGCTTTCCTGGGTCAGGGAATGCAGAGCTGGATCGCTGCGCTGCTGCGGGGCCAGGGCAGCATAGCTGGAGCAGCAGCACTGGTGAGGGAGCCAGAGCCTGTCCTGGCTTGGTCACAATTTCAGTGCTTCCTTTTGGGTGGCACTTTGTAAATGAAAAGAAAAATATTCATCAGAGAGCTCAGAGGGTTGCAATTTGTCAGTAAACCCCAGCAGAAGCAAGAGCGGTGTAATCTGGTGGGAGGTTTTACGTTTTGTCACATCACTTCTACCTACTTTGTTTGCTCGTTTTTTCCAGTAAGTGCTATTCCAGAGATCAGTTTGATTTCCATTTATGACCGTGCTCCTGCAGAAAGCTCTTTGACAGCAGTGGAATTGCTCCTGATTTCAGGTATGCAGAGAAGAGAGATCAGTGTATGAAGCAAAATGATGAGCAGCGGGGTGGGAGAATAGATTTCCTAAATATCAGGTTGAAGATTTGGAAGAAGGGCAGGGGTTTGGGGTATTTTTTTTTTTTTAATTATGGTGGTGGTTGTCCTTTTATAGCTCAAATATTTTAATCTGCTGCCTCCTGGTGGCTTTTGTAATGCCGTTTTCTATTTAGGAGTGCACAGGAAGATGCTGTTTGTTCTGAGCAGGAAGGAACCAGTGCTTTTGTACATTCACTTTTTAATGTGAGTAAGGAACACGGAGAGCCTGAAAATTACCCTTTCCTGGGTTGTGAATATACCCTATACACGTACCTGAGGGAATCAGATTGGTTCTATTTTCTGAAAATGAGCTCCCAGGACACAGTTAAGAAAAGTAACAACTCCTAGAGTTGTGTATTAAGTCCAGAGTTCATTGAGTCAAAAATTAGCTTTACTGTTTCTTCTGTGAGTTATTAATCTTAGGTAATTTATCATCTCCTTGGGCTGTGTGCTCGCAGAAAACAGAATTACTTTGTTCTTCTCAGGGCTTTTGTTTCTTTCTTCATAAATTTGTACAGTCATACTTCATACATTTTCTTGAGAAAATACCATTATTCAAAAAATTAACTGGATTAGTTGAAGAATTGATCCCAATTGCTTCAGGAGTTTCAGCTTCTTTCTTCCTAACAGATAATTAGTAAAATACAGACAGATGTGGGTGAGTGGGAGTTCAGTGCTGGAAGGTGCAACTGCACAAGCTCTGGTTCTTGCAGGGAAAGTAGAAGTTATAGGAACCCCAAGTAGAGCAGATTAGAAGTCTTTCCTCCCTTCCCCTCCCTCTCTTGCACAGAGACCCGTGAGTGAGCAGGACAAGGTGCAGGATCTTGGATTCCAAGGCAGCATGCTTGGGGAAAGAGGAGAAGCAGCAATTCTACAGACAGTAAGTTTGGGGAAGAGGAGAACATTTAATCACAGAGTGTGAGGGGACAAGCTGATAGAAAACAGGGTTTCCAAAGCAAACAGATAGAGAACAGTATTCCTGTGTTACAGAAATGTCACTTTCTGTCTTTTAAGGTGTTGCCAGAGCTCAGCTGTGGGGCTGGACCATCTTAAGAACTAAATGGAAATTTGGCCCAGAGAACCTTTTTTCATCACAATGACCTCCAAGTAGTTAAAAAAGTCAAATAGTTGAATGTGGCAAGTGGTTGGGACAGGATTGGTTCCTTAAAATAGCAAGGGCTGGGGCCTTGATCTTATAGTTACTCACTTCTGGTATTCCCCAAAGTCAGTCCCCAGTGGAAAGCTGCTGTCTCATTTCAGGGCAGGAGTAACAGCAGCACCCATCACTGAGTTCCCTGCTCACTGTCAGGTAATTCCCAGTGTCCAGCAGCTGGTGCAGGAGGAGAGGGGAGTATTAATACACAGCCCACTGCATTGAGAGAGAATTCATGGCAAGCAGAACAGCCTGGACTGGGAAGGAAAAGCCCACTCTGCTCTTCGACCACTCCTTTTCCCACCCTTCCCAGGCATTCCATGCTGGCTCTCAGAGGTGACAGCTGCCCAGGGTGAGGCAGTGACACTCAGGGCCTTAAGTAACACACTGTACTTAAGGGACTGTACTAGCAACAAGCAGCCTGAGAGTGGGGGTAAGAGCCCATGTTTGTGAGCCAGACAGCTCATTTTATAAACAAACTGCCTCAACAGAAGTCAAACCCTTCACAGGGATGGAGAAGAGAGCACTCCCAGCACGTATTAGAGCAAGACATCAACTTAATTAAACATCACATAAAACTGCTGCCGTGTCCTGTGCACCAGAGAGAGGGTAAGTACCAGGGCAAGAGCAAGAGTTCAGCTTAACTTGATTGGTTACGTTCCTCGGACAAAACGGGCACCCGAACATCTGCTCCCTAACTAAAAATTATGGTCTCTGGGGGTTTTTTTCTGAACAAAACTTTCTAGAGGGTAAAGCACAGAAGCTGGGCCATGCCAAAACTTGCCTGCCTTTTTCACTGCAGAAAATCTAATCTCACCAAAGGTAGCTCTAATTCGAAGTCTAATATTACTGAAACGTTATTCTAAATAGGATTTTGAGTACGGCAGAGCACCTTTGCGCACAGAAGAGGGGTTGGTAGCATGGCCAGCCTTCTGTTTGCAGGCTTTATTTCTGATCCTCTGGTTGGCCCTGGTCTGCCTGAAGGATATGGTGTAGATCTGTGCACTTCTGAGTGATGTGACAATTCCCACTTCCAGCCCTTCACTGCTGTTCTTTGTACTGGTAATGTTCACACCTTCTCTAAACCCTGGGGCACCTGTGGATTCAAGGGTTCTGTGACAGGGAACAAAACTACCCTTCAGCTAAAGACTTCAATACTCTCCATGTGTGTACTTTGAAGAGCCTGGGAATAACTACTTTGCAGCATCTGAGAGGGAGCCGGGTGTTGGCACGTCATTCTGGGATCGGGTTTTGGAGGCACCAGTTCAGTCTCCTGTTGGGACCAAAGCACTGTGTATAAATAGTTAAATTCTGTGTGCTGAAGGCAGACCAGCACAGCAGCAGCAGGCTGATTTCAGGGCCTGGATGTAGAACACTGAAGGGATCTGGGAGATGTGCTTAGGGGTTTTTTCTCTTTTTCAATCAGGCCAGGAATCTCAGTGTGTGTCCCTTGTGGAAGGTCAGTGCCATAACCACTGAGTGAATATCTGAGGGAGTTTTTCTCTGTTTTCTCTGAAAAATGAGTAGGGAAGTACCTAATTTGTGTTTCAATGCAGTTTTAAAAAAACTGTCACAATCTGCCTAAAGACAACAGCAGAAAGGATCCCTTTCCCTGGGCATCTGTCAAGTGAAGGTGCCACAAAGGCTAAAAAGTGCCACTGAGGATTAATTAACACAAAGCAGAGGGCAAGAAACACAACAAGTCTCTTTACTTAAATAAAAGGATGCTTTTGATGATTTCAGGATGTGAACAGGTACAAATAACTAAGGCTTGAAAGGCCCCAGTTGGTGCTTTGCTGATCCCCTCTTTGCAGTGGGTTTCCAAAATTAGGACCCTGAGGTGCACTGTGAGTATTTACTCTCCTCTGTAGCTGAATGGGGATCTCGGTGTTGGAGTCTCCCCACATTCACACCTTTCTATAAACAGCTTCCCAGTTAAGACCAGCTTTTCACACATGACAAGGCAGAGCTACTTTACATCCCACGAGTCTTACACTGCCTGCCAGAAGGATGTAAGGGGGATGTTTGGGAGAGTGGAGGAGCCGGGGAATGAGGAGGATGCTGTTTGCTGTTTTCATTAAGAGGCCTCAGCAGCTCACACTACTCATCTCTGAGGAGGAGTAGCTGGCACGAAGATCCAAGCATTCTGATGGTGAGAGGAGAAAGCAGGTGAGGCTTCTTTGCTGTTGGATCCTGTCACCACTCTGCTGTTTCCTGTTCCTCTGCCCTTCCCTCCACTGCCTAGTGCTCTGCCCTGCGTTCCTCTCCTTCCCAAATTTTCTCACCCTCCCCCCACAAGGGATGTCCCTGAGGTTCTTTCCACATGCCATTTATCCTGTTAAAGACACTGACAACACGTGCCACTCCTCAAAATCAGTCATCTACTTCTGGGCCTGAAACTCAGCTCCCTCCATCCTCCTGATTTCTTTCCACTTAGCTTTTATCTCCCCCTTTTATGTGAGACCCATTCCTGGGGCACAGCTAGCAGCTGGAACAATGTGGCAGTGTTACTGGGAGCAGTGCCCTGGTGTCTGGGAGGCTTTTCAAAGCATTAGCTAATTAATGCTCCCTAGGTCCCTGATGGTAGATGAGCATTGCCTGCCTGGTTTTAGGCCTAAAACCCTGGCAGTATATAATTTGCCCAAGGCCACAAAGTTGATGGATGGCAGGGAAACCCTAGGCCCAAGGGTGAGTATTGTTCCCTGAATGACAGTGATGACAGTGTGTGGATGAAGGATTTATGGCCAGAATTACAGGGAGAGCTCGGAGAGCCTCGTGCTCACTCACTGCCCGGCCTGTAGCACATCTCAGTTTGTGGCCTCTGCTCACATGGAACCTTTCTCCTTCCCAAGCTAGTGGATGGAGAAGAGGTGGTGTCCCAGGTGAGTTCCCCCTGAAAAGCCAGCTTCCCATCCATCCTGGCAACGGGAGCTCTGCAGCGGTTCCCAAATCTGAGGAAAGCCACATCACACCATTCCGAGGGCACGCACCGCTGTCCACACAGATCACGTGCAAATATCTGGGAGTTCTGAAGGTCACCTAGTTCATTGTATTACCTAGACCCAGCTTCTTGCATCTGTCAGCAGTTCAAAGGCAATACAGCTGGAAAACATTAGCACTGTGTTGTCTTTGTACATCCACAAAAAAGACAAATAATTATAAAAAAGAGAACGCCACCAAAAGTCCTTCCCAGAAAACCCCAAACCCCAAGTTACTAGAAGGAGTTTTTTGCTTTCTTTTTTCCCACCTTTACTGACCTGCAAGTGCAAAAAGAACCTGATCTGATATTTAGATGGCAGATGAATCTTTCTGAGCTGGCAGTTAGACAAACTGAGGAGATTTGAGATGGTGAGGATTGAAGGACAAGATGTAATTACAGGGGTTTGGTTTTGCAGTGACTTGGTTAGAATGTAATGCAACAGAGCCCAGCCTGAAGCACAACAAAAAAAATGTTGCGTTGTCTATTTTTGCATAGGTGACATTTTTTTTAAGGTAAGGGCTGTCAAAGGACTAAGAGCAATTTGATGACCAGACATGAAATAAATCTCTTCAGTTTACAACTTCTATCTCATTTGGGGGAGCCTGTGCTTTTGTGGGAGCTGTGAAAAAAATCAAGGCCCATGTTATTGCTGCTCCTCAAAGAAAATTAAAACATAACTAACGGGAGGTAAAGTGAATCAAGTTTGGATTTACAGTGCAGAGCTTCCTAGGGTCTAAGGACCTTTGAGATAATTCACAGTTTGGGATGTCCACAGCACAGCTTGTAGGGCAGTAGTGAAGTCATTTGAGCTGTGCACAAATGGATTTGACCAGAACTGCTCATTTTCATAAAATAGTGCAGCCTTTGTGTTTTACTCCGTGGCAGGAGTCTGATGTGATCAGCTGTCCCACCACCACATGGAAATAAGCCCAGAGGAGGCATTCATCATTTCTGCAGCAATTTATTGCAGTACCCACTTTTTATTGTTGTCAGCAGTGATTATGATGATGAAAAATTTGAGCACAACCTAGATAAATGAAAGCATAGTTTTATCTATGATAAATGCATAGTTTTATCTATACCATTCATTTTGCCTCACTGCTGCCAGCCAGTCTGTCTCCCCTCAGGAGTCAGCGTAGGTCAGATGAGTGAGGAATGAGATGCTTTTGATTCATAACTCAGGATAAAACATTTGAGAAGTTTCAGGAATACTTCTTACAGATGAGCTGCAACTTCTCATAAGAGTTAGGTGTCAGGGAATGAAACAGCAGTTATGGAGAGAGAAAATGGAAGTGTGAGGGAGAGAAATATTGCATTCACATCTTCCATTTGCTCTTTAGACTCTAATTTTCCCCTTCTTTCTGCCTTGCAGTCAAATAATAAAGTGGGAATTTAGTGGCAGGTGACAGTATAGAGATGATACAGGCACAGCAAAGGCTTTCTCATCCTATTCTGCTCCACATATCTTCTTTGAGCTGCACTTAACCATGTCAGCTATCATAGATCCTGAGAGCAGAGGAAAGCTCCAGAATAGCACAAGCAGTTTATAGGCATTGTAAATAAAACAAACCCAGCTTTCATTTAGAAAAAGAAGGTCATTTTCAGAAACATGTAATGAACCTAGAAGTATTTCTCATGAGTATAGAACTCATTCTCTGAGTTGGTGTGCAGGTCTCCTGATGAGGGATGTCACAGCTGAGGCAGAACCAGAAATCATAGCACATAAATAAAATGCTTCTGTAACTAATGGAACAGAGAGAGCTTACAGAAGTGCTCAGCATGAGTGGTGTAAAAGCTTAATACAGGCCTGGGACAATAAGAGGCTTGGATGTGATGCAGTCCCTGGTACTGATTTGGGGCTATAATCAGTGATCTGTACTGAGAAAGAAATTCTGTTGAATAGAATTCCAGCCTGACAGCAAAATGATGCTGAAGATGCTTGTAGTCATGAGCTAGGAGCTTAACACTTGCAAGGGATTTAGAGATCCTGTCGCTGTCAACCTGGGTCTGAATTCCCACATGTACTGTTACCCTGTGAAGTAATTCGGGCAGGTGTTTGTTGGTGCCTCTTCCTGGGGTGGCAGTGGTTGAATCAGTGCTGGTCTGTACTCAGGGCTCCTCCCTGGATTAGGTGACAGTGCATCACAGCAGGATGTTCCCAGCAAGGAAAGTCCTGCAGCCACAGCTTTCATCATGGTTTTGGCCAGTGTTTATGTTCCTGTGAATTATTGGAAGTGTGTTCTTGTCATCTCAGGTTGTATGAGGTTTAATTGGTAGCTTTATTCCTAAGGCATTGAGAAGGTTTTTTAATCTATA
>VYXB01008623.1:98168-184916 GCA_013397135.1 Pachyramphus minor | reverse complement strand
AGGAGTAAAGAAATCTTTGTAAAACTCCACAAGCTAGAAGGTATTAAATTAATCAACTAAACCAGAAAAGAATCCATACTACATTCCATCCCAGGATTTTATTTGCGTTTCATACCTCAAATAATTTTTATTTTTTGCCTTCTAAAGGAATGCATTGCTTCCGTGAGGACGTGGGATATTTGGGCTTTTTATGTGCAAATTTTGCTTATTGTTTCTATGCATCTGACTGAACCAAACTGGAGGTGTGTGAATTCACAAATGTCAGTAGAAAGTCTGTAATAAATTCAACTACCTTTCTCAGAGCACAACTGAAAACTGTTGTGCTATAACAAATGCACACAAACAGAAAAGACCTTATATCCACAGACATAGAATGCGAGGAACAAGCACGCACCAAATGGCTTTATGAAAATTTAAGTCCAACTGCTCCCAAACCACTTATTTGATCAGTAAGAAACCAGCTGAATAATTCAAATTAAAACTTCAGGAAACCATGTAAAGCACTGGTACCCATATGCAGCCACCAAGCACTGCTTTCCCTTCTATTCCCAGGCCAATTACAGCTGGGCTGAAACGAAGCCTGGAACAGGACTTTATTGAACATCATGCACCAGTTACTCAGCTTGCCTTTCTTTGCCTTTGAAAAAGCTTTTGGGTGACACCCCCCTTGCACCACAGTAGCAGAGAACATGCTGAGTCCGAGGCTACCCACATGTATACCCACCAAACTGCTCTAAGGACAACCTTCCCTCTGCTACATGGATTTCTACAGATTTTGGAATCCCGAAGTGGTAGGAAAAATCATGCAATTTCAGGGAAGGCAGTACAGGTTTGGCCCTCCCAGATTTTCTCTTGTGTGAGCAAAGGTACTAATTGTGCAATTTGAATGAGTTTTCCAGATTTCTTGGCAACTTTCTAAATGCTAATTCACTCCAAGCTGTGAACTAGAAACACTTGGAAACACATGCTACCAGGTTTTATAGGCAACACTACCTCACATACCTTATTTTCCTCTTTAAAAATACTAAATTGAACATCTTATTTTCATCCTTTTTTTTTTTTTTTATTTTCTTTTTTTTTTTTTNCATGCTACCAGGTTTTATAGGCAACACTACCTCACATACCTTATTTTCCTCTTTAAAAATACTAAATTGAACATCTTATTTGCATCCTTTTTTTTTTTTTTTAATTTACTTTTATATGTCTATGTGGTTGACAGGCAACAGGCACTCATTCCAACAGGAAAGAACAGGTATGGGATGAGAAGACCCAAACACTCTTGGCAAAAAAACTGAGCAAAGATCAGAGACTATGAAAATCCCAAGGAAGAGAACACAAGAACAGCCTAAGTGGATGGCTGGAAAGTCTGTCAGGAAAAAAAAAAAAAAAAAAAAGGCATGTGCTGAGAAATACACCTAAAATCCCTCCTAGTTACAAAATCAAAGACAACAGCTGCTTTCTTCTGAGCATCCTCTATACAGAGAAGGATTTTTGTTGCTCAGAAAATCTGAGTCCTCCAGGCAGAAGGAAGGTTGCACACTGCCTCCTCCAAAGAATAAGGTACTCCTGCAGGTATCTTCTCCACAAGCCCTTCTGTGTGTGTGCCTTACCCTCCAGAGAAAGAAGCTGTGTCTAAACAATCTATATTTGTTGAAGGTACAAATGCTCCGAGTCAGTGCAAAGCATCTGAAGTTGTAAACACCTTTGTACTTCTAGCTAAAACCATCAAAAAGCCTCATGGAAACCACGGCATGGCCATGAATCATACCATTGATTTTCAGTGTCCTCTGTGAGAAAATTAAATTATGCAAATCCAAGCTCTTATGAATGCCTAACTTTAATGTGAAATTGAACATTTGCTTCAGTCAGCATCTTATTTATGCAATTATAAACCTGATATTCTTATGAAAATATACAGTTGCAGTTTTCTGCAAAGACACTTAATAGATTTGTGTACTTATTTATGCCTATGAAAGGTGAAGAGCCATGCTGTACACAAATTTATTTCCACCATCAAGGATGTTACAAACCAGGAGGGGAGCTCAAGTATTTTTCAAGAGAACTATGGGAAGTGACTTGCTGGTTATACTGTTAAATACCTTCTGTAGGACTGAAAAAGAAACAAATTGGAACATCTTGTTCTAAATAAAATCCTGCATCACTGCTAGACAGCCCAACATTAATGTCAATAGTCCACTTAAAACAGACAGTAATTCAGTTGTCATCAGCAATTTAGAGATTTAGCAATTATGTTTACTGGGTAGCTGCAGAAACTCTGGGAAAAGGATGATAGGTTAAGATCCCTGGCCATGCTGTGAACTGGAAACATAATGGTCTGTCTCCCTCAAAACTCATGACACGACAGCACCTTCTTCCCTCTGCTGGCCCCTGTGTTCACAGCACAGCCATGCACTTCTCGAGGCCACAAAAACACTCCAAGAAAACACTGTGGGAACAAACAGCTATTGTTGGCAATATCTTACACTGGTAAAGTCATCAGGAAAGCACAGACTCAATCTCATGGTGCTTTTGTTTTTTCGTGTCAACTGGGGTCAATGGACTCTCATACTCAAGAGGTGCAAGGTACAGAACAGAGCAAGCAGTGACTTTTCAGATTAAAGTCTGGAAGAACCAAAGCATTCAAGTCAAGTTATTTCAAAAAAGGAAGTGTTTCATACATCAAAATCATCCTGTGCTTCAGGTAGAATTGCTATTTTTTTCAGATTTTGGGGGAGGTTGGGGATGTACCTTCTGACCAAAACAACTTGACACCACCAATGAAAATGTAAACACGCATCTTGGTGTTATTACATCTGCTTCTTTCACTGAAAATACATACAGCTAAAATATTCTGTTCAGCTCTAGCCATTAGAGTGCATTTATCCATTTTTGTAAACGCTCCAATTCCTCAGTTTCAGAAGACCTAGGTGCAAATAAGTGACTCAAAATCAACAGATATCTCCCAATGTTTACAACATCTGAACAAGTTCTGGGAGAAAATATTTGAGTTTATTAGCACCAATCACTACAGGTTTCCACAGTCCTTCTCAGCTGGGAGACAGTTAACAGCTCCTGCACAGGGAGCAGCCAAGTGGTTTCCTGCTTCACTCCTGCAGAGCTGGATGCTGGAGAAAAGCCAGCAATTAGACGGGCTGGTCCGACACAGAGCAAAGAGCAGGAGGCTCCAATCTTCTGGGAACCCTGCAAAAGTTGGGGAAGTGGAAATCGGCACAATAGGAGGGGCAGGAACACGCTCCAGGAAGGCTCAACATGGAGCAGCCAAATTAGAGGGGTGGAATACACACACACACAGAGCAGGAGGCACAGAGGAAGAGAAGGGGCAGCAGAAGCCCTTGCCCTGCAAAGGTTTCATTTGATACATCATGCCGGTGCTGATGGCAGAGGAGAAATGAATGCCATAATATATGGCCTGAGACGTGCAGATACACGATTAAAAGACAAAGGGACTGATCACACACTCAGATACACAAGCGTGAAATTAAATCCTGAGCAACTCCCCTGGCTGCAGGGGCCGTCCTGGTGCTTGTGAGGCGGAACACCTGCAGCCCGTGGTGCCGCAAGGAGCAGAGATCCTTCCGAGCTGACATGGAGAAACCTCTTACACACGATTTCATATCATTTTAATGGGTACTGAACGCTACATGATTTCAGATGATGTGGTAAATGAATCAGCCCCTGCCGCAGATCTGCGGACAAGAGAAAGCAATGCAGTGCTGGATATGCCTCAGCATTCCGATCAGCTTCCCATTCACTCTGTCTCAACGTATTAACTTTCCAATAAAAATTATTTGATAAGTGCCCTCAAAGGTACGATAAGGTAATTCCTGCCTGAATACCTCACTGGTGTTCATGGCTGACATGAAAACACAAAATTTTATCCCCAATCTACTTTAAATATAAAGCTATTACACTATTCAGGGAGATTATACCCTCGGCATTAGTGTTTAAAAGGTATCAAGCCATCAGCTATGAAAGAAAAATCCTTTAAGGTCGATATGTTATGTCTGGATGGTGAAATCATTAGTTATGATGGTAGATTAACTAGATTGTGTGCCAAACTCGGATTCTTTTAAGCTTTCTTTGAAGATGAGGGTTGCACACAAATCTGTTTTCAGCTGTTGCAATTAAAATGGTACAAACTCAAAGGTACACACAGTGCCCAGCTCATAATCATTCTGACTTGCCACTTTGGATTACAGTAGCAGCTGAATCAGTTTTAGTCCTAGCCCTTAATGTGTACAAACTTCTTAACTGATATACTTCACGTGGTGCTACAAGCCAGCCTTTGGAGACAGAGACTTGACTATTGGAGTCTGGAGTAGTGTAACATTATGAAAACAAAGCAGGGGAGTTAAAGAAAATAAATCTTATTTGTGTGTAACAAAAAATTACAAAATCATAAGGAATTTTAGAATTAGTTGTGTACCAAATCAATGCCTGCAGAAAAGAAAGTTTTAAAAACCAAGAAAAGAACTGTTTTCTTGAAGTCTGCAGAGCACTGTATTTTAAAAGGCAGTGGGGGCAGAGAAACATTACCTGAAGGGCTTTTGTATCATTTCTTAAATAGCATTAAAGAGATGAGTGATCAAAGACACTTAACCATCTGCAAGCCTAAAGCTTCAAGAAAGCCTCACCAAAAAAAAAAACAAACCAGCATCTTCATCTAGGTGCACTCACTGTATTTTTAATTGGACTGTGCTAAAGAGAAGCAGGTGAGCTGGAGACATTGCAACTCTAACACATTCTGCTGAAAAGAGTTCAGACTTCAGGCAATTTCTTAGAATAAATGTTGCCAAATGGGTCAGAAGGGAAAAAGAAAGAAGGAAGAAAAAACTGATAGATAATAAATTTATAATATTTAACAACTGAAATATTTTGTACAATTAATATAAAGAATGGTAAACTCATCTCTCTAGGCTCTTTCATGGTCAAATTCCTAAACATAACTAGGCTATTTGCCTTAAATATTTTACCACCCTTTGGCAGCAAATAAATCTAGAAATATTTCAGGCACAGCTAATCCATTTTGATAGTGCATTACTTTTAAACAGACTCTTCAGACATGGGTCTCCATATTTTATGGATTATTTTATATCTTGCCAAAGAAGGATGAAAGTTAAAACAACATATGGTGGTCAGAAAGCATCAACAAACTGTACTCTGAATGAGGCTTCATCCTTTGATTATGCTGCAGAGATTTCTTCTGATTATCAGATAAAAGCCAAAATTTATTCTCCTAAGAGCACACGGGCAATTTTCACAGCTTTCCATTAATGAAATATGGGACTTACAAATGACAAGTTTCTCACAACTTAAGTGAAATAACAGACACCCAGATGCTACATCTGTCAAGAGACATACATCCCTTTCCCAGATGACAGTCACCCAGACAGCCCCTTAATTCCTGTACAGGTCTATTCCTAAAAGTAACACGTGGACTTTTCACACCAGTCATTCTCTGTTATTCACATGTCTGATAGATGATGTGGTAACAGCTCAAATCCTAAGAACAAGAAGGTAAATGCAGAGCACAGCAGGCCTCTACAGGAACTAACCAGCAGACTGCAATTTGGAGATGAAAAATCGTCCAGGGAGCACGCTGTCAAACTGTGGGGATTAAATTAACTAGCAGAATTAAAAGCCCTTATCCCAAACATGAATACACCAGTCACCAGGTGCATTAACCCTTGTGTTCAAAGCCAGTGAATTAAGTGTAATGGAATTTTGTATTATTCCAGTGTATCAACACAATGCAAGTCCCTGAGCAGCAGAGCTGGTGTGGACAGGCAACAGAGAAGATATTTGCCTTGCAGGCTTTTCCTTACATTACAAGGGATGGGTTTAAGGGTGACAAGGAAGTCTCCTGCATCAGAGCCAGCTTTTGGCCAAACCAGACCATGGACTGTGATGCCCAGTGCCATTGGCCACTCTCCCATGAAGCAGATCCCCTTCCAAAGAAAATCAAACCAGTCTCCTCAGCCAGGAGTTCCCACAGATCCTGCTCTCAGCCTGCCTGGCTTTATAAGAGAGATGAGCAAAGCTCATTAGCAAGACAGTAAGGCAACTTCAAGTTGCATTAATGATGCTCCATTAAGGGGACTCAGAAAAAAGAAGCTTGGGAGGCCAGGAAGACACAGATGCTGCTGGATGATTAAAAAGGGCTTGATTTTGCATTTTCAGCTGTGCAAGATACGACATAGCTGGTAAATTTGGACCTCTGATGTCAACTGGCATCACCTGCAGCACTTCTGCTAGGAATAAGCAGTCAGCCAGATAACAAATAATTGCCAACAATTTCCACCTCAAGATAAAACCACATAAATTAAACCCACTGCAACATCACCCCTTCCAAGAGGATGGTGCCCTGCAGCAAAGCTTCTGCCACAGAACCTGGGGAATACCCTTAGACTAAGGGTGTTCAGACTCTGCTTCATGAGCTCCAACCTACCCATGTGTGAGCAACATTTCACGAAAAAAATATCCCAAACAAAACCGTCTGTTAAGTTTTCCCCTGAAAAAAGTGCAGAAAAAAATAGCCCAAACAACTGCACTGCTCCTCCAGGAAGGAGGGGCTGCTGTTCATGTCACACTGCAACAGGGTGTGATGATGGTGACAGCTGAAGAAATGAAGTCTGAGCACCTCAGCTTCAGAAACACTCATCCCCCAACACTGGAACTGCAGACACATCAAAGCCAGCCTTGTGTAAA
This sequence comes from Pachyramphus minor, assembly GCA_013397135.1. NCBI lineage: Eukaryota > Metazoa > Chordata > Aves > Passeriformes > Tyrannidae > Pachyramphus > Pachyramphus minor. The sequence goes on along the minus strand of VYXB01008623.1, from coordinate 178,187 downwards.
ACCCTTATCCCACCAAACTGTTCCCTGACACTTCCCTGCGTGCAGAAATACACTCCATTTACCTTTTAAGGCAAAGTTTTCAAACAGATTGATCTTCTAGGCATCTGAGCTGAGATACCTTAAAGAAGACTAAAGCACATTACATCCTAGAAATCGGACTCCTTTTAGACACTTCCGATTTTGGTAGACAGACAGAAAAATAATTGGGAGCACCTGAAAACTCTGTAACCTTGAAAACTCTTGGTCTGTGCATCCTTCACAGTCCCTCAGACTTCTGTTAACCATCATTATCTGCATTTCTTAAAAGGAGGAAACCTCATCCTTGTTCATCCTCTCTCCATGCTGTACTTCAGAAGGGTTATGCCACCTCTGAATTTTATTCATAACAATGAGTGATGCAAACACAGAAATAAAACTTCAGAGCACAGGTTCACATGCAAGGCTGACCTCCACAGGAAAGCTGATGCTCTCTCAGCCAGTGCTGACAGTCACAGCAGATACTAGAGAGAAAACAAACTCAATTCTCCAGTACCTAGAGTAACCAGAGTGAACCCAGGCATGGGGGCAAAACGACTCCTGACACAGCCAGCTCCAATGTCTCTGCACTATCTCCCCAAGGGCAAGCTTGAAGTCAAAGTTAGAACTAGCTGAAATCCAGTGTATTTGTGCTGAAGAGACTTGAATTCATCAGCCCAGACACACTGAGAAGGAGCCAACTTGGTCCCTTCGTTCATGGCATGGTTTATCTGGGAAATGTGTAAACCACACACGTATAATGGAGTTTGTACAATGAATTAACAATGGCAAAATCGGGCTTTATTTCACTTCTTGCTTTATTGCAAGTACCCAAACCTTAAGGGTTTTACAACAGTAAATGCTGTGGCCAGAACCACCTGTCTCACTCTCATTCTCACATAATCAGGTGCTGCAGCATGCACAGTGTTAGAAGAGCACCCTCTAAATAGCAAATAAGTGTGACTTTAATGGAGTATTTTGTACTTCCAATTACTTGTCTAATGCAGAATCACAACACTGTCATTTCACAAACTCAGTAATGCTCACAAAAACACACAAACTTTGTAAAATCAGCAGTTCCACCTCTGTGCTCTAAAGATAATTTGCTTGTGTCCTCTGCCAGCATTTGGGGTAGTACAGCCTTACTACGTTTTCAAAATGGATTCCCCTAAGTACAAGAAGTATCCTGGTAAAAAATATTAGCCTCATCCAAATAACCATAGCAAGGACCATGTGACACAGACCTGCTCTGTGACTTCTGTCCACCCAGAGTGCCACCTTGCCAGACACATTCCTGCCTCCCTATAGAGAGCCTAAAATTTCATTCACTCCTGTCATCATCCCTTTAAAACCACCTTTGCATTCTATCAGAGACAAGCATCTATCTACAACCCAGGGTCTTCTCTGCTGAGCTCAGGCAGAGTCCCCAGAGGGGAGCTGTGCTCCTGTGTCAGTGTTCAGTACTGACAGCGTGTGGAGTCCTCACTCCAAGGCATCCCTGCAAACTCATCTGCCTCAACTCACAGGGAGCAGCAAGCCCAGCATTCACTCAGCAGAAAATGCAGGGCACAGTGCTGGTTTCAGGCACATGGAGAACACTGAGGGGCTTTATGAAGCCAACAGAGCTGCTCCCAATGCGTGGCACGAGATCAAACATGTTCCATTATAAAGTCTTCAGAGACAGGGACTCATCAGCTAATAAAAATTCCTCATTCTTTATACAAAATGATTTTTTTAACCCGTGTCCTTTGGCCCATTTAACAGTTTATTGACTGTGGGAAATACAGTGAGGCCACATCAATCTCTTCCTGGTTATTTGGTTCAGGCTCTCAAATTAATGCAGAAGGTGGAAAGCTCAATAAAGAACTATTTAAGAAAAGAAAGGAGAAATGCTCTAGTCCCACTGTGAGATATCTTCCTCTCAGTCTGCAGTCAGGCCTCGCCACCTACAGCTGCACAACCTCCTGGAGGAAAGATGGAAGAGCATAAACCAGCATTCCCCTGGACTGAGCAAAAATAACTTGAGATTTGTATCACTCTGCACTGAAACAGATCAGTAGTACCCAGGTAGCCAGATTTAGTGCCTCCAGCATGTGGCAGCAATTTCAGCCAGATCCACAAAAATTATTTTGGGATCAAACTTAAAAGCTGAGTTGAACCAAGCAAACAAGCATTCATTTTTATTTGTGCAAAAAATGTAGTTAATTTGGCTTAAGATCTACAAAACAAGGTTTTTTTAATCTTTTTTATGCTGACAGCTTGCATTACATACAGATTTTGTTGCAAAGGGTTTCATCCACATTTATTTCCCAAAATATAAATCTAAAGTGGAAACTGACATAAATAGAGATTTTTTTGTGTGTGTGTGCTGACTGAACAAGTTGCTAGTCTGGGATATTTGCCCCAAAAACGTGACCTATCTTTCTGAGAACTCTCTCCTTTCCTTCTAAGTAAGTTGCATTGTTCAAAGGGAGAAGACACTATAAATACTACAGAGCTGATCTGTAAACTGACTCAAACTTCCATCTTTGCTTTGCAGTTCACCATTAGTTTTTCACCCAGACAAGATTTTTTCTGGAAATTTCCCAGCAGGAAGGTCTGGTGCTGTTTAGGATCCAAAACTAATACTTGGTTCCTCGGTCGTTTGTCTCCAGAGAATGCAATAAAGATCTTGACACAGAACCTCACACTACAAAGAGCAACAGCACTTCAGCAACAAGCACAAAAATAAAAGCAGAAACAGATCTCAGATGAAGCAAACAGACAAAAATTGCCAGCAATGGTGTTCACTTTGTAATGATGCAGTGGTGGTATGCAGCATGGGCTGAGAAGGCACAGGGGTCATTGTTCTTTCCTATCCAACCAATTTAACCATCTGGAGGACAAAGTTAATGCCACACTCTGTAAATGTAAATGATGCCAAACCAAGAGGAGGAGAAGCAAGAATGCCTCAAAAATATTCAGCTGCCTGGCAAGCTCAGCGAAATGGGCTGATGTAAGTGAGACATTCCACTGAAGATAGATGTAAGGCTATGCAGTTGGGGAGAAATAATAATCAGTGCAGGAATGAAGTGAGAGAGTGCTGTTTAGAAAGCAGTAATGCAGAAAGACTTGAGTATTAGGGTGGATAATGAATTAGATGAAAGTTCATGCTGCAATACCACTGCAGAAAAAGGCAATTGCTATCCTGGGGCACATGCACAGATACTGGAAGCAATAACTCAGTTTTAGACAGTTTTTGGCAAGGCTGTCACTGCAGTGCCACATGCTGTTTGAGGCCCATTACTCAAAAAAATATAAATTCATTTTTAACAAAAAATCTAGGACCTGGGGCAGGGGAGGGAGGGATGACAGGGGATGACATATGGAATGAATCAAGGCATCTTTAACATCAACCTTGTGCCCTACTCTGTACTGGCCTGGCTGTACAGAGCCACAGGCTGCTCAGCCCTGCCTGGCCAAGGTGTGCTCATGCTCATCCTCTCAAGTCTACAATGCTCCACTCCACCTTCTACCTCCTTGTTTCATACATCAATTTTCATAACAAGCCTCATAAAGAGCTAGATTTTAGAGCACTCAAAGTGTTGATCTTCAGGCAAGAAGTGCTCTCACAGCACAAGAGTGAAAGAGGAGGAGATGAAGAGCTCTGTAAAGAACAAAGGGATGCTTTCACCTTGTGGCAGGCCCGGGTGGGAGCTCAGATGAACACCATCATTTAAGCAAGGGGCAGGTTTGAGAGGAGATGCTCAGTGCATACAAGTGCTGGAAACAACACATGCTTTGCTTGAGTGCCACTGCAGATCAGCTCTGGCTGAGAACAGAGACCAGAGCACAAGGGATCAGCAGGAGGAAGGCACACAGCCTTCCAACCAACCTGGGCAGGTCCCACAGTGCCAGGCCAACCAGAGAGAACTCAGTCCTGGCCTGGGTAGAAGACAGCTGGGGAGTTGCACGCTCGGCATCCAAACTTTGACTTCCCCCAAGAGCACCTTGGGAAGGCTCAGGCACAGAACTCACTCCCTTCCCACTTCAGTCTCAACCACTCTGCAACATTCCCATTTCCAGGGTTACTAATCCTACAGTTATTGTAAGCACTCAAATTACTAAAAAACACAAACAAAAGCACTGTGCCTTGAAAGACCGGATGAAGCTGGTGTAGAGCCCACAACCTGACAAATGGAATTGTTTTCTTAAGGATCATAAGAACCCTCACGAAGACTTCAGCCCACCTGCAGGAAACAAGGTTGTTGACTGCTGCAGGTTTCTCCCTTCCCAAGCAGATTGCTTGACTATTTAATTATAATACAGCTTTGTACTTAGTCCCCACTTGACTTAAAAAGCCCCAGAACGGTCCTCAATACCCACAGAAAGTTTAATTACTCAAGAAGATAACACCCCCCAGGCAAGTTAATTCCAAAGTGTGCACGTGTTCCACAGTTGCTATTCCTGTATTTTATGCTGCTTCTTTTATGTTTTCACTGTGAGCTGAAACAATATTCCATCTCTTGTACAGCCAGTGTCAGCATTAAGAAACAGATTCATCCTTTTATGCAATAGCGAAAACATTTCTTCATGGCAATATCCTATGTTCTAGTTTGTCCACAAAAAGGAGATATTCATACCAAAATATATTCTCTTTTACTCTAAGCAATTTAAAAATACATTACAATAAGGAAATTACTTTTTAAGTAACAAATGCATGAAATATTCACAGCATATCAGAGCTTGCTCTGTGAAAGCATTCATCCTATCCATGACAGGGATCTGCAAAGCTGCATCTTACAACTATGAAGAACTTGTATCAATACTGCACAGACTATAAAAAATGAGTTTTCCTTAAAAAAAAAAAAAAAAAAAAAGCTGTTCACCATTAAAAATCCTTTTATTGATATTCGTTTTTACATTCACCATACACACCACAGTCTTTGCTAGAGAAATCAGAAGTAAGGCTATTCACAAGAAAATCTCTTGTTGTCTTTCTTTTTTTAACTCCCAGTTTGTATTTTGTAAACAAGAAGCTCAAAGCAATCAGTTCCAGTCAGGCTTTTCAGCTTTGGATTTAAATCCTTTCATGACTTCTTCAAAAAACATGTATCAAAATTTCAGGGAGGGTGAGGGAAAGGACTCCTGACATTGTAATTTTCTCTGATAAACAAACTGATGTATTACAAAGAGGCATCTATATAACCAAGCTACTTGCCAACTGACAACCAAATCAGATTTGAACATAGATTTGAACACAGATTTGAAATAGATATTTAAAAAGGTAACAATGATTAGTAAAATATCATCTACTGTATGTGATTAGATTCAAGCTGCAGGAAAATAAAGACTGGTGTAGAGCACATTTGGCAACTGATATGATCCATCTTAATACAGCATATACAAAGATCATCTTTGGATCATCATCACATGGAGTGTATCCCTCTGGTTACTGCACTGCTCTGAGAGGAAATAAAAGGTACAAACATGAGATAAGAAGTTAGTTTAAGCAGATCTGCTGAAGTGCCAAGAACTGCAAGAAGCTTAGCTTCCAACAGAGATGGCTCAAGCCATTATCCTATTAAGATGGATACTAGGACTTGCCAGGATTTTGGCACTCCAAAACACAATCACCCAAAGCCCCAAAAATATCCCAGCAAACACTCCTTATTTTCACCCTCAAAAAGCACAGTATAGACAGGAAAGAAGCAGAGAGTCTGAGGCTTCAAAACTGAACAGCAGCAAGGGACCAGAGTCAGCCTCAGCTGGAACCAGCGACAGGACTGAGCCACAGGGAATGTGCGGGAGGTCAGTGCAATAGAGAAACAGGTCCAGACTCAAACAGACAGACTTGAAAACCAGTCTGACCAGCAACTTGCTAAAGAGACCAGTGAAGAGCCTTCAAACTGCTCAGGGACAGAACCCTGGGAGATATGCAGCTGGGGGATGGAGCAGGAAGACTATTTCTTAGAAATGCTACATAGAAAGAATGCGAAATGCTCAGACATAGTATGGTCTGGCTTGAAGACCACATTCAGGTAGCAGGTCTGACAGCAGCCAAAAAAATAAAATGTTTTGGGACAAGAACACAACAACAGCCTCTCCTGGCTCCAGGCAGAAGGGCAGAAACAGGAATCCGTGACTGCAGAGCAGCACTGCCAGGGCAGACTGGGGACAGGGAACAGGCAGCAACAGAAACATCACATGGAGTGGTGTTACACTGAGGGCCAGGGACTGCTGAAGTTATCACTGAGTATCTGTCATGATCTGCAATGGCACTGATTATTTCCTTATCAGTAAACCCACTCTGTAAGTCTAAATACTACAATAACAACAAAAGCCACAGAGCAGGAGGCTGCTTTTGCAATTTCAAGCCACTCCACTGCAGGAGAGCAGTGTTAACTGCAAAGGAACCAGATCCCAATTTAGCTGGAAACACTTCATTTGAGAATTTTATTTTAAGTGTAAATTTATTAGAGCCCATTAAGCAACATGTAATCAATAACTGTTCATTATTTTCAGTATAGGTAAGGTAAGAAAAAAGGTGCTTCCCAGGTCACAGTAAGGAATATATCAAGGAAGGAAATCCTTGAAAGAGCTGCAAGTTTTTAATTGCCACTGAGGTCTAACACAGCTGAGATATTCAGCAGACTCTGCATTCATGCCCCTTAGAATTAGGTGAGAAGGTGTTGCACACACAGGCAAGGGCCTTGGGTTGATGTAAGTTTATTAGTACTATATAAAAGCCAAGGGACAGTCAAATTGAGATTTCATATAATTTTGTTTCTACTCCACTTACAGACAATGCAGACCACATTTACAGTGGGGAAAGGGGGCAGGAAAAAAAAAGATTTTTTTTTAATTTACATTTGCATAAATATTAGAGATTTTTTAAAAAAATATATAGTGATGCCAGAATAAAAGGTTGGCAGTATCAGGAATTTGACTTCTTGAAAATGTATCTACTTTAATTTGCTTTTTAGAAGAATGACTATGCTCTAGTAAAAATCTGCAATTTCCAGCCAGCTATATTAATATTTCAACTTGGTCAAATTATTCTTTTCAAAAAGTTTCTAATAAAGTAGCACTTGCTGCATGTCTTTTAATAAGATTACATTTCTATTTATGACGTTATAATACGTTGTATTAAAAACAAAAGAAAGATTACCATGGGAGGAACAGAGATGTCTTCCTTCATTTTAAATTTAATTTAAAGTGGAGGAAAAGGATTTTTCTTTTAAATTAATATTTCCCTTGCACTGTTATGAATCCCAGCTTGTGCTATTGAATGAGAAGCAGGAAAGGAAACTTTATCATTTTTATGCAAACTCAAAGAAAAGGCAAAACTAAACTTCACTAAGCCTCACATATACCTGTAAGCTAAAACTTGCATCTTCGCATAGTCTAAGGGTAAAGCTCCTAAGCCAAGATCCACATTCTTCCTGCTGAAATAGAGCATAACAGGTAGGTTCTACTGCTCTTTATTATTATTATATCCATCTTTATGGCAGCTGCAGAGCAAGGGAGAAGAATCCATCCTCAAATGAGCCGTGCCAGTCAGAGGAGAAGCAAAACACCTGCAGTGCCTGTCCATCCTACTCACCCTTCCACCTGGAATGAAGGCATGTCTTGCATGCAGTGCCAACAGAGGGAAACTTCCCATACCTGTTAGATATTTACATTTTCTGATTCTGGAGAACGAGAGCGACAGGAGCACGTTGGAGCTCCCACCACGTCATGGAGGTTTTCTACCACAGCTGGGTAAAACTGCTGAACAGTGTTACCACAGCATTTTGAAGAGAAGGTCAGCGTTGGAAAACAGAGATGCAGAGAAGACAAATCATTTCTTGGTATCATCTGATGTTTATCAGTCAAAGCAGAGTTAAAATGCAGGATCAGACCTGAATGTCAGTGGAATATTCCGTCCAGGCAGTTGCACAGATTTGTCCTTCAAAAATGTAGGGTGATGACAGAAGGTGACAGACTGCACTAGTCAGAAAGTGCACCCAGATAATTCAAGCACAGGAGAGACTGGTAGAAGATGTACATGAAATGAAGTGGGTTTGGGTGACAGAGGTATAACCTTATGCTGAAGAAGCATTTCTGTGTATACTTGCCATACTACAAAAGATTATGAGGATTTCTTCCTTCTATAAGGTCCCATTATAGTTTGAAGGAATCTTCTAGCCAAGACTCAATATAAAATATACCTGTTAGCCATTTAAAGGCAAAAGTACACACTAAAATAATCACCTGCAGCCTGAAATGGGACTAAGGGGCAAAATCACTGTCCATGAGTAAAAACCAAACAAACCAAACCTTCTGAACAACTGAAAATTCCCAGGATAAAATGAGCAAGTATGCTCAGGAATTATTTAGTCACAGCAATATATTCTTGATAAAAATCAATGCCCATGATATACACTATTCCAAAGAAATTACCTTTAAATAGCCATGGTCTTGGACAGCAGGCCACAACCATGCTTCAGAGGGGGCAGAGAAGATGGGAGAAGTACAGGACAAAAAAGGATGTTTTTCAGATAGCTCTTTACTGGTCCTTGACAGTCAACAAATTTATAACAGATGTGCCTCATTCTTAGTGTGGAGAAATGAGTGCTGGTAACTGTTATTGTCAGGACAAATCAATTGGAGCCATATGTCTACAGCAGCTGACAGCATCATGAAAATCTCAAGCAACACACAGACATTAGGATGTTGCAGAAAATAAGAGCTTTCCCATCGTGTAAAGGGCCTTTGGGAGATGCCTCTCTCTTGGAGATGGGTTTGTGGGAATTAGCTTATATATTTTGATTCTTTCAAATGCTTGATTGTATGCGAGACTTGGCCCTCTCTTACCTATTCCCCAGACAGTAGGTTATAATTAACAGGAGGCAAAATGCTACAAATTAATCATAGGACACATCTAATTAGGATTCTTATTTTATCTAGATCAAGCAGGAAGCTGTCACAACATAAAACAGAGAAGTTTCCTAACCTTCTCTACTACCCTGTGCTCCTCAACAAAATGTCAGCTATTATTCCCAGTGATAAAACCCAAGGGACAACTCACAGCAAAAACTTAACTGATGACAAAAAGGAATAAAATGCTAAGAGCCCATTCTAATAAACTGAAGTTATGCTTCTAGAGCAACTTCTCCTACAGTGCATCTTCTAGATTTTTCAGAATGCAAACTGGTTAGTGGTTACCAAATAGCTGTACTGTGAAATAGGAATAGATGTAATGGAACAGATCCATGGTCGTGGCCCTTTTTTTTTGGCCAGTATGCCAGACCAAAGCAGTGTAACATGCACTACAAGAAAAGGAAGTAACTAACATTGTCAAGTCAGCAGGGTCTCATGTAGGTTAAAATGTAATGCAAGATCAGTGCCATAATTATCCACACCAAGCAATTTTTTTAGTTTATTGACTATACTGCAGTTCCTGAATTTATGTCCTGGGGCTTAAATTGCAAAATATTATTGCAACGTGGCAGATATTATAATCCAGATATCAGCAGCTGTGCAGGAATGCTTAGTATTTCTCTGAACAGCCAAGTTTCTCCAAAACCACTGCCTTGGTTTTACCAGCACTAATGAAGAGTCTGCCAGAATGCAAGCACATTTATTTCTGAGCAAAAGATGTACAGAAAGCAAAAAGATCAAGACTTTCAAGGAAGTACTAATTTTGCCGAAGAATTGTAGGCAGCTCCCAGGCATCCAACACTCCTGATCTATTCCATGGGGAGTAGCAGCAAACAAGAGCTGCCTGTTCTCAGCTTCCCTGTGCCCCTTCCCCATGTCCCTTCTCTACACCACAACTCTGCAAGGCTTTTCCCACACAGGTCACCATTTCTGACTCGGGTCCACCCAACCAACAGCCCTTCCCACGAGGTGGCTGCATGATGCCATTCGGCACAGAAGAGAGTTGATGAGCATTTTTTGGGTGTCTCAGCAGGGAAGTCAAGCACCCCTTCCACCCCTCTGTGCCAACAGGACCTTCACTGTCACCTCTGCTGAGCTCAGGGTCAGGCTGCACCAGCAAAAGCCTCTCATCTGTGCTAATCACTTCAGAAGAAAAGCAAAAACAAAAGAGCATTCCAAGGTATCCTATCCTGTAAGGATAGGGCATGGAGTAATTGAGCACACATTTTGTATACTTCCTAAAATTTCAAAAGGAGGGTGAGAAGAGAAGGTGACCAGCTTCTTGATCCGAGATTAGCCTGAAATGAAATGCAAGGCAGAGGAAGCAAAACAGTGAAGCTTAGAGGACTTGAACTAATTTTTTCCTCTTGGAGAAGGAATACCTTGTTTTCCTCACCAGTAACAGTAGAGGTAAGGGCAAAGAGATTATTTGCTCCACCTCAAACACTGAACACGTAACAACCACCAAAGAGCCCACAATGGCCAAAAGCACATTCAGTGGATCATGTGGAAAGCAGCAATAAAGATTTTAAGAACAAAAACTCAGCATTTTGTTCTTGACTGTTCCCTACAAATAAAAAGCCCATGTTCACACATCCCCATGGAAGGCTGGATGCAGCCGTAGGATGAGGCTTGGTTTGAATGCTTAATATTTTCTCAGCCTTCTAGATCTCTATCAGGGCAACTGCAACAAAATATGCTGCAGATTTTCCCCTATTAGGAAGTGATGGGGTCAGAACACTGACTGCCACATGCTGTAAAACAGTCCTGAAACTTGGGCCATCTACAACACAGATCTGCTCCAAATGTCAGCCTGATAACAGCAGAGTAACGGGGCAGAATGCTCTGGTCTGTGCTTTGCAGGAGGTCAGGTCATAATTTAAATAATCCCTCTAGCCTTAACTTTCAGTTATTTTGTACTCAGGCAGGCATGTGAGAATATATCATGTCTCAATCTTGCCAGGAAAAAAAAAAGGAAAAAAAAAGAGGGAGGAATAATCAGAACATACTCAAGACATTTTGTGAAGAAAGAATCCACAGAGATAAACATTTGGCATAGGGAAAAGACCATATTCTTATTAAGAAACTCATCCATACATCTGCTACAACCAAGTTTTCCTTTCCTTGGAGATGGAAGTTTCCATCACTTGTGCTGGGGCTTGGGCTATTTACAAAATCATTTTTCCTCTGTGTTCTTTTGTTGACATATGGGCTCAATGCTTTACTGTTGTATTAATCCTATTTTGTCTCTCAGATAATAAGGACATTGTTGTTACTAAGTACTATGCTAATTGTTTTTGTCTAGTATTAAAAATACGTTGCACTGCCTTATTCTAATTAACTTGAGATTATTATTGAAATAATGGTTTTATTATTTTACCACTGGCATTTTACTGCCTTGGAGTCTTAGTTGTACTCAAGCTATTATGACTTTGTAGCAATTGACTAACTACAATTATTCCATTATCCAGCTTCTAACATTTAATTGGGTGAGTGCAGAAAATATTTTCTTATTACAACATCTTTGCTTTCTGATTTATTAGAATTAACCTTCAATATACAGAATGAAGACTCAGTTCATTTTTCCCTCTTCTCAAGCAAAAGTCTAGGAAGATCACCATAAGCTTCATTTGGTTTAATTAGGAGGGGGAAAATTTAAAATATATTACGAGATATATACTGATGCCCTCCAGCACACATTCTTCATTTCACACTTTATGTAAGGTTTCAATAGCCAACACACTTGCCTCCTCTCCCCAGATGAGAACACACCGCAGGGCAGGACTGTTAAACGTCATTAGCATGAGCTATTTTTTTATATTGATTTTTGTTGCTCTGTTTCTCCTCAGTCCATTCAGTGCGTTGCAGAGTTCAGATTTAAGTTTTAATTGAAATACTTGGCAGCCTTAATACCTTACCCAGGCTGCATTTTTCTCCCAGTTCCAGCTACAGAAATCCATCGGGTTTCACAGCGCTGCGTAGGTACCAGCAGCAAAGTCTGGCTAAGCAGCAATTTTTAAAAAGTGTTTGCTGCTGGTTCTACTGATCATTACCACAGATATTCTGAGAGGCTCCAAATAAGACCAGTCAACTTGGTGTGCTCTTACTTGCAGGGGAAAACCTGTTAAGCTACCAGCTGCCTTTTAACTCCAGGACCAAGTGCTTGGTGCGCCCTGAGACAACTCAATCTCGGGTGCAGACAGGGGCCAGGCAGGCACCAGCTGTTGGCTGAAGCGTGGGGGCAACAAGCACAGAAGGTGCCCAAAGAGCTGCACAAGCTGGCAAAGGAGATCAGAATATCAAAACATTTGTGCAGTGGCCCGTCTGAGGACATTTCTCATCCTCTGATGTGTGAATAGCTGGTTTAGAATCTGGGCACAACCTGTGCTTTTGCATGCAGTCTGGTGCAATGAAGGGGGGAGGGAGTTTCAAAAAAATAATCAGTAAGCAAACAAATAAACCAGGCAGAATGACTGAAGGCTAAAGAGTGTTACACTTTGAACTCCTACACCCTCATTTCCAGATTTTATTGGCATTAAGTTAGGTCATTAACATTTTATCAATATATTATGTGTATATAATGTTACTGAGATTAATGGACATAGGCAATGCTGCTCTCAAGGCAATCAGAGTTCTGTAATAACTTATATGCTTGCTCTTCCAACAAGCTGCTCAGTGGTAGGGATGCATGGATTTTTAAACAGCTCTAAGTTTCATATGTTAGAATTAAAAGTGTGACTACACTGCAGAATTAACTTGAAAAGAACAGATAGCTTAACCCAGATTAGTATGCTGCTCCCAACAATCAAAAGTTTTGAAACCCAAGTAGTTCAGACTTCAGCATGTGCTCTAAGTCAATATGTATTGAACTCCAAGCCTCTGCTGCAGCTGATTAAGGACAAAGAAAGGACATGATACAATGCCACAGGAATCTTTTTTGTGTTCCTGAAGAAAGAACATTGCTCATTTTTATTAAGTCTTAAACTTTCTGTTATCTTGCTACCTAATACCAGGTATGTTTACTGCCCTCATTTCTGATTTTAAAGTGAATAGCTCCAATTGTCATTCTGCTCACCTACTCTCATTAGAGGCTGCTCTCATTTAGTACACATTCAATTATACAAGTTTTATTAGAAGCCCAGGCAAAACCCCACTGCCTTCCTTTTTCCTCCTCCTTCCCACTCTCCATCCTGCTGGTGTAGGTACACTCCTATGAAATATTTTTTAAATTTATTATTAGGATAATTTGCATTTACCTAGGGGACACCCTGCAGCTTAATATGTTGACATCGAAGCAGTTAACTATTAAAAGCCCCAGAGCAGCACTTAGAATTTACATTACAGAAATGAGACAAGCTCACATCTCCTGGTTAGCTTCCAACCACCACTACAAAGGAAGGGAACACCTCTAGTCATGGTGATACAGCATAAAAGGAATCTCATGTCACACTGTAACAGGCGTCAGCAGGATGTATTAGCTCTTTCTCAAAAGTCTTACAGATTTCTCTCCTCTGACCACAGCACACGCTCATGGAGAAATTTTAATTCAAAACCTTAAGTGAAGCAGCTCACCATGCTACCAGAAATACCTACTTTACATATTCTTTTATGACTGCCTTAACAGCAGGAACATTCTCCTCATTCCCACAATACTTGGTGACAGAAATGCTGAACACACTCTGAAACCTCATGAAGAGCTGTTAATCAAAGCTTCCTAAGTAACAGACCACAAATATATAGCTCATTTTATCCAGAACTGCCTTCACACCCCACCTGTGCTCCTCCTCATAACCCATCCAGGCACTCACTGGTTCACACTGAAGAAACACGCTGATCCCATTTTTTACAATACTTGACAGTTATGCAACTCCACACAACCATTTCCAAAACTATCTCATCACTGTCCAACTTGTCTCCAACTCTGCCAACTAGCTTTTTCATACTTCTCCTCCACTGCAATGTCCCATTATATTAGCAGGGAAGGAGAGGAAAGAACCAGCTTTCAAGCTAAAGTTGTTGCTTGGAAGATAAAATAGGATACTTTCCCCCACTTCAACACCCTAGCCCCATTCTGATTCACCAGCTGCTTTCCCTAAAATGAATCATGTTGGATAACAAAGGTTCCCACGCTGACTCAGATAACTTGGAAGAGGTGTTCTTTCCCCTCAATGTTTTAAAGGCCAAGTTTTAAAATAACAGTTCTGTTTAACTTGGGATTTCTAAAAGGTTCAAGAAGAGTTAATCAGTGAATTGACTGATTGCACCAAGTAAATTACCTAAATCCCATCATCAGCACATCACATCCTGAGAACTTTTTCTCTAGAAAGTATTGATAAAAATCAGATTGGACTTCTGGAAAGTATTTCTTATATTTTAAGAAATTACCTCAAATTACCTCACATATTTTTAGAAACTACCTGAAAACACTATCCAGTGTAACAGTGATTTGAGGAGATCCACACAGGACTCTGAAATCAGCACTCAGTAATTTTATCATCACAGTACCTCACAGATAATGCGTGGGTACTTTTTCTGCCTTCCCTTGGTTTCCCAAAGAGTCAAACTCCAGTGTCTCTCACCACTCCTAGTACATCTGACATCTCAGAGGTGGAGAGAAGGTCACTTGCATCTGAAACCATCACAAACAGCTACATATTTTTTTCTGCTTTGTCCATCATAATCCCTAGACTCCTTACTAGGAAAGAACAAGGACTGAGCAGAAGCAATCAGTCAATGACAGTGCAAATGCCTCTCCCCTGTGATCATAATGACATAGTATCTAAATCTGTTCATCACAGCATAGGTGCATTAAAAATATGCACAGATGTGTCTTTCACACCACCACTAGCAAGGTACTCCCCCAGTATTTGCTACATTATGAGATGATACCAATTTGCATTTATATTTTGATTACATCTGACTGAATTCTATAATGTTCAGCAATTTGCGGTGGATGAAACCTGACACCATCAAAAGGAGTGTGAGCCTTGCCACTGACTTCAACAAGGACATCATTTTACCCTAAATGCTCTGATAAGCAAAGCTCTAAAGAAATAGAGGACTGTAGTTTTTTTCTAAACTGCACAATTTTGAATCAGAATAACCTGACTGAATCTACAGATTTATACCAGTAAGAGCAGAATTCCCCAAACCATTGTTATACCTCAGTTACAGCTGAATGGTACTTCACTGCTGTGTCTTCTTATGATGTAAAATATCACAGACTGCAAGTGCAGATGGAAATTCTTTCCATACCTTCAGCCTCTCTGCCTTGGCATCTATCAAACTTTGTGGTCTTGGTTTCAAAAGTCTTGAAGGATTTTGCATTCAATGCCAGTTGAAGGAGTCAGAGTTTTTCATTAACTAAATCTTGAGTCCCTGAAGCCAACAATATATCACAGCTCGGGCAGCACTGCTATCCTGGTACCTGCTCCCAATGTTCCAGGTTAACTGTAACTCACTTTTAGAATGTGTTCAAAGTATACTGCCCTGATATAGTATCAGGCACCACCATGTAGGTCCAATGTGGCTTTGATTAGCTGCACAGATCCTTTGGGAACACGAGCCCAAGGTCAGACAGACTAAAAGCACTCTCAAAACATTCCTGTTTAACTAAGAACAAAAAAGATTAAAATGGATATGCAGAATCTCATGTATCTTACACTTCAATACAAGAGAAGGCTGACAGACTTTTCCAGGAGCATGTTCTTCAGGGATATACTGGGAGCAGACCTGGTATTGGTTTACTTATTCAAGAGATGGGATCTTTTTTGTGCTGCTAAGAGTACGAACCTTTCATTTTTTTCCCTGCCATCCCCTACATAAAAATATTTATATGTATTTTACATATATACACATGCACGAACATACATATGTCATTCCCTCATCTTCTTTTACCGTATTTTTCAGCACTGCCTTTGGCAAAGGACTTGAATGGTTTTAAGTTCTGCTTTCTTAACCTCCAAAGAGTTTTCCCCTACTCAGACAAACAGACCCTCCACAGAAGCACCACCCTAATTGCCCCAGGCAGTTAGATCCATTCAAGCTTAATGTCTTCCAATTGCTGGTCTTGTGACTGAATCCACTTGTCAGGGGGAGCAGAACCTGTCTGCCCCTCTCAGATAGCCCACCACATCATCTCTGAAATCCAATATATATGCCAGTTTCTGAGACCTGAATCAATAATTGTCATCAAGCATTCACCACCACGTTGCACTGAGCAGTTCACCTTAATGCCCAAGCCTTGTGTCCCCATGAGACTTCTGCTAATTCAGAAGTCAGCAAGGTTCAGCCACAGGTCTAATTCCTCCTATGCTGAGTGCCCCATACTACACCCACCACCCTTCTCTCCTCCCTTCCAGGTATCCCTGATGCTCCTTCCACTGCTCCTCTATCTCAACCTAAATAATTCTCCATCGTTTCCTGTCCCTTTTTCAGCTCACACATAAAAATGGAAACATTGTCATAAGGAGCACAGGGAACCTTTTCCCAGATTCAAATCTGATTTTCCATTGCTTGGCCAGGTTTCAGTCCTGATTTCTGAACTAAAAAAAAAAAAAAATAAAAATTGAAGCTTCACATATCCTGGAAAAGGTAGGAGTTAGTTACTGGGGAAGAGTTTAAAAGGCAATTAGAGAGGCAGAAACTGGACATCTGCTGGCACAGCAGTGCCTAAGTAAAGGGGAAACAACTTTGCAACATAGTTTGGCAACATCATAGGGAAATTATTTTCATTAATAAAAACAGAGTCAGAGACTCTGGGCAGCTCTCAGCAATGTTCATGTTGGAAGAAAAAAAGTAGGCAGCACTCTCCTCTAAGTCACAGTGTTAATCCCATTCCTATGAGACTTTGCATGGAAGAAGACTCGGCAGAAGGGCTAGCCTGCACCAGACCAAAAGGTCAACATCTTCCCAGGAAGCTGCACTGCATTCATTTCTGTTACAACAGTTCCTGGAATAGCTATTACAATTGCTGTTACCTCCACGTGGATCCTTGTTCTGGAATGAAACCATTTAAATGGGATACTGGTACAACAGCAGCAACATAAATAAACCAGTACAACTGTATTGTTTCATTTCCTTGAGAGGCCTTTAAAATGATAAAAGCCTTCTTGTCCTCCAGTGGACAAGAAGCTGGTGTCATTTTTTAATACATTATGTACACAGAATATTTCTGTTTGGACACTCAGACATGCAGAGAATGCCTACTTAAAAAAAAGCTTCACCAGCTCAGACTCCGTACACAGAACAGCTGTATTCTATTAAGTATGGAATATAAATACGTTTTTCTAGTTACAAAAAACCACGTCAGACACACTCCTCTTGCAGGTAACAAACACATGGAAACCAACGTATCTAACAGGGCTGGGACATTTGGGAAAAGCCTGTCTGGAGAATAAGCTTGTTTATGAGAATAAAAACCTTGCAGAGTATCTCAACTAAGTTGGTGAGAAAATTAGGACAGCAGAAAAAAAAAACACTGGGATTTTTTTCCCTCCCCTAAACAAATGGCTTCGTATTTCAAGCAAGCACAGGAGATGCCGGCGGGGCTGGTGACAATCATCACTGATGCGAATGATGGGATATGTCAAGGAGAGAGAAATGTCATGTGGGAAATGTAATTAGCCACCACAGAAGGGGGGCTGACTCCTCCCCACCACTCACATGCCAAAAAGAAAAGCCCAAAATAAGAGTACAGCTTAGATGTTGTTTGATATTCTTGTACCAGATATAATTATAAATGCATCAACTTTTCTTGGAGCATCGCAGCATTCCGGTTACTTCCAGTCCAGGTATTACCTGAAGACACTTAATGGGAACAGAACAGAGGTTGATCAACTGCTCCAAATTCGTTTGGGTTACTCCACAATAAATCAGTTTCTTTCCTCATCAGGGTAGCTAAAAATGCAAAATGTGTCCATGACCATGAAATTTAATGGATTCTTCCCATGCAACAGCCTTTTAGACTTCGCTGTGTTACCCACTCATTAACACTGTCAGATCACATAAGCATCTTTAGCAGCAACAACATCGCGACAGCTGCGTTTGCTGTGCTAAAACCCCTGATCAAATTTTCTGATGTAGATTCAACAGGTTTGCAGAGAGAGATTAACCTGGTATCCTTTGCATCTGCACAAAACTATCTGATGCTCACAGGGCATAGCTGAATGTGATGCACTCATGCTTCCTTTCCAGGGTGCAGGGGCATCAGAGGAAGAAGATAAAAAATACAGCTGCTGACCTTTCAGAGTTAAGCCGGAGATGTGGGGAGAACTTTTCCCCAAGGTACTTAGGAGGCATCCTGGAATCAAGGTTTGCACATAAAGCAGACGTGTGCTGCCTTGACCTTAAGAAGTGAGACCCACTGGCAGTCCATTGCAACTCTGCATCTGATAGTTGTTTCAAGCTTTCTAATCCCTTGCCCTAAGCCAGTTTCCAGGCAGACCCACAGAAATCTAACAGATTTAGTAAAGTCATCATCTCCAGCATCACAAGAGGGATTAGTTGCCATCATCCTCTCTCTGCCTCCCTTTCCTGATACACTGAGGGGGTGAAAAAAAAAAAAAAAAAAAGAGGTTTGAACAACCTCCTTAATGCCATGGCAGATAAACAAGCCATCAAATCACCGTAATATTGGTGCACTGAAATACCTACTGACTTCCTTGGAGTGTCAGCTTTGTTAACCCACTGTGTCCCTAGAGCTGTTCAGATTTCTCTGCAGAAGATGCAATACACTTTCTCACATCCCATTTCTTTTGGCAGGACTGAATTGCACCCAAAAAGATCTCCTTAATATCGTCTCAGAGACAGGCAGAAAAAGGTCCCTTTTCACTAGACACTGTAGTATACACAGAAGGGGACATATTCCACTGCCCACAAGTTTACAGTCTGAATAGTCCTAAAGCAAAAGGTTTGTTCACAGTTGCCCTAAACTCAGGAACAAGTGCAGATTCTTCAACTGCCATTAAAGCAACTGAGCCATATTTTCACTCTTGAAACAAAGCCTTCCTCTAGAGCAGCCCACACTGCACCAGCACAAGACTTCTCTCACTGAGCCTTGGTCAGGTTCACCTGTCAGACTCTTCCTGGATGTTCCTACAAAACAAAATCCCAATGGATTGGGTATTGTAGCATCAGTGATGCTGCACCACAGAGCAGCTCCAACCCCTCAGTGCTGAGGGCCTCTTGGAGCAGAACTGCTTCTGCCACGATGCATAACAAGAGCTGTGAGGAGGGGAAATCATGCATGGCCACTTTCAAATGTCATGTAAGGAGGCTCCAGAAGCACAAAGATGAGATAACTCAGACAAAAAATTGGTCATAAAAGGTGCCTGTAGTTTTCATCTCTGAAGGAAAACCTGTGTGGAAAATATCTAAAATATTCTTCAAATGCTGCTGTGCTCATGTAACTGGGGTAAAGATGCCCTGTGTAGCAACATCAATACACTACTTAATCCATTTTTTATAGAAACCTTGGACTATTGTTTCCATACTCTTTCTCCTCCTTCCCTTACTACATCTCTATCAATGTTAGTTATTTCTTCAAGTTTATTTATTTGGGGTCATATTAATTTTTAAATAATGCAGGGGGAAAATGACTGCAAACAATGTCCTTGTAAATACATTTGCCAAGAAACTGATTACATGCATCCATGCAACATGCATCCAGCCATAAAAACTAGTTCTTGAACATGACCTAAGAATCTTGAAAAGACATAGCCACTCTAATTTTTTTTTTTTTTGGTATAAATTGTATAAACCAAATTGCTCTGTTTAAGTTTTACTATGCTGTCTTTTGGGCAACTTGTTATTCAGTGGACATAAAAATGAGAAATTGCCTATCGAAATGCTACATGTTCTGACAAGACCACAAGCAAATATACAGTCCCCAAAGATTCAGGGGCCTTTGCATACAATCCTATTAATTGCTAGAGGAAAGCAACCATATGGCAAGAGAGTAGCATGCTCCATGAGGGCACAGTGGGAAATATGTAGCTTACTGGGAACTTTTTATAAAGGACAAGGGGAGAAAAAACAGAAGCTGCTAAATCTATAGATTATTCATTAGCAATTCAGTTATAGACTAGTGCATTTCTAATTACTGAGGTTCATTAAAGAACAGGGCTTTTTCTAGATAAACTAGAAAACTTTCATCCTTATCATTACAAGAATAATTGAAATCTTGTTTCTATTAAAGTTTAGATGACTTTAAATACCTTCCTTCAAAACTATAACAGCATGTAATTTAATGCTTACATAGGCGACAGAATACAAATTACCAGTTTGCTACTTGGCAGACACAATCCCTGCGTGGCACACACAGTCTCTGTGGCACACCTGAAGTCCACAGCTTCCAAAGCAGTTGGATTCGAGTCATTTGCTCCAGGTGTAGGATTCTTTGGCCTGTAGCAAGGCATGCTTTCCCTGGTATAAGGAAAAGTTCAGGCATTCTCCAAGCCCTCCCATTCCATTCATTCCTCTCCCTGCTCAAAAAACCCACTTGGGCTGGTGCAGCTGTCTGTGGGTTCAAGTGGGGAACCACACTTAAGCCAAAAAAAGCCTTCAGCAAAATAAGGGATTTTTTTAATGTTTAAGTTTAGTTTAGCTCACTTCATTGACTCAGATCACTTATGGGGTCCTGTAAACATCACACAGTGCCTAAAGTGGTGCCAACACAACGGAAGAGGAGGTAGCAGTGGAAGTGAACATGCACTGCCACCATATCAGGGAGGCTGCAAACCAGGCTCTGAGCAGGTTTGACTCCTGCATTTGCTCTTGGCATGCTTTCTTGGAGTGGAGAAGAGCTCCCTCCTACAGCTTTGTAGCACCAATCCCTGCCATGACAAGTTCTCAAGAGAAAAGCTCAAGACAAGAGCTCAAGGTCCTCACAGAAACCACAGGTGCAAGTGCACCCTTCTCAGCACTCCAGCAGGGAGGTACAGACTCACCATGACACCCTTGGATATGCACAATAGTGGGAGCAAACAGACATATGGATTTTATAAAGTCTTACAACAGAACTGTTTGTAGTGGGGTTGGACAAAAGCATGAACACAGATAAATAGAACATGTTCCCCCTCATTTCATTTGCCCCACATTCACAGCATCCCTCCCTGAGCTCCCAGGGGCTAAGTGAGAGCTTGTCTAGGAGACATGTGACACAGAAGCACTGCTAATGGTGACTTTCGTTCCCAGAAAGGCTGTGATTCAGCAGGGCTGGAACAGCAACTTTAATTCACAGGAAAAAAGGCAGCAAAGCTTTCCATAAGCCTAACAGACCTCACCTGCCTGTTGTCAAAGGCTGTCAAACAGACCCCATGGCCTCTCAAACTTTCTACCCAAATCCTCCCAGACTTACCATTTGGCTTTTCCACTTGATTAAATTTAAGTTTCTAGCACCAGGAATAGAGGGAACAGATTTCTCCCTTGAAGCCTATTATCACACCTCCTGGCAACCTTCGTCTGGATAACCAGCCTCAAGTCAAATCAACTCAGTCACCCCAACTTTTCCCTTGAAGCTCAGTGCCCCAAACCAGCCACAGGAAATTCACTCAGCAGAAGGATAACACCAGGTGACCCTGCAGGCAGCACAGCCAACGTGATGGCTCTGCTTCTCACAACAAGGAGTTTCGATTTCTGTGAAAAGTGTTCTCACAGCAATGGCATTGCTGACTCATGTTCAGCTTGTGACACACCACAGCTCCAGATCTTTTTTTGCAAGCCTTCTGCACAAATCCAAGTGATTGTTCCTACATTTGTCTTCAATGAATCACACCCAAATTTTTT
Source organism: Pachyramphus minor (assembly GCA_013397135.1). NCBI lineage: Eukaryota > Metazoa > Chordata > Aves > Passeriformes > Tyrannidae > Pachyramphus > Pachyramphus minor. Next base: position 156,482 of record VYXB01008623.1, on the reverse strand, counting down.
TTTAAATATTATTTATGTGATGTATTTATAGCCCAGCCCAGTTTCACATCATCTGCAAGCTTAATAAGGACACTCCCTTCTGCATCATCCAAACAGAACTGGTGCCAGGACAGGCCTTTTCCAAGCCATGCTCAGTACATTATCCCAACCATTTCTGAAAATAAAACACCAATAAGTAAACTCTCATCACACATGACAATTATCCAGCCAGGTTTGCACCCAGCACCCAGCAGAGATCCACAGCAAGTCACTGACGTCAAGATGTGTAAAATCCGCTTCTCCTTTATCTCCAAAGGATATTATTCTACTGTAGGGAAAATTAGACTGGCTTGACATATATCTGTCCTAGCAAGTCACAGTGAGTGCAGTACAGGCACCATTTGGTTATGAAGTTACACTGAAAATGCACACGTATGACAAATGGCCAGAGAAAGGCAGCTCACACAAGTGTCCCACAAGCAGCCTGTGCCACAGAGGCACTGCAGCTCTGCATCGAGGTGCCACCTGATCAACCCTTTTATCTCTGTTCTCCAGGAAGGCAGTGGAGAAGGGCAGCATAGGCAGGTTTAGCCTTACTGCTCTGGAGTGCATGTAAGAGATGCCTTCTCAAGGAAAGAAATGAATCCATTATACAAGTCTAAATCCAAGGTTCAACAATCCAATCCCCCTAAATGCAGCATCACCACAGATTCCATAGGGCAGTGCAGGCAGAAGAGTTTGGGACAAGCATCAGTCATACATTTGCCATTCTGCTAGTAATTAGTTTCTATACATTGTTTGCAAATCTGAAAATCAAGCAACAAAACCCACCACCACAAACACAATATTTAAAGAGCAGAAGTAGTGTGGTCTTTTTTTTTTTAGGTTTTTAGGGGTTTATACTATATATTCTTACCCATTTTCATAGGGAAAGAGGAGCTCGCAGCGTGTTTCATGAAGAACTGCAAAAAGGTCCTGGCAAGTCTTTCCATATTTCAGCATAATAGTGGAACATGCAGATTCACAATCTATGTTTAAGTCTAGACAGACAAATGCTCACTACAGGAAGCCTAAATGTCTAGGCACATGCAGGATCAGAGCTGAATTTCTGGGAACTAAGATAGCTTGTCACATCCCAATAGACAGTATGTCTTACAGTCCTAGGAGCTATTCACCTGGTTGATATTCACTCATTCATTTCATATTCAATAATGAATATTTATAAACAACCTAAGAAAGGAAAACAAAATAGGAAGTGTAGAGAGTGCAAGGGCTAGACAGAGACTATATGTGACATTTTAAGACTGGTAGGAGCTCTGGCTTCCTGGCAGTGCTGCTGCCTTGTAACTGCTTATCTCAAAGGCAAACATCTCCCACTGCCTTACCTTACACCTTCTTTCGCGTCATCTTTTGGCCTAAGTCATGCCTTTAGTACAACTGAAAACAGGGAAAGGGCAAGATCAGCCACACGATCCAGTTTCCAGCAGAGGAACAAAGATGGGAAGAAATGGTCAGCAACTGCTTTGGGCCATGTCCACATCACTTTGTGATCCCTCCTACATCGGAATCGCTTTCCTTCTCTGCCTAACAACAGTTTTGGATGGGCATGTGGCCCCAGATGATGCCTTCAGACCCCCTCCTTGGAGAACAGGAGGGTGGCTTTGTTCTGGAGCCCACAGACCCATTTGCCCACGCTTGTTACCACAGAATCTTAAGCCCTGTTGCAGAGGGGAAACACCTCTGAGTCTGTTTAGTGCATTAACCTTATTTTAGGAGCCCCTTTCGAGTTGTTACTTGCAGGGAAATCACTGTGCTCTCCTGTCATCAATGAGACTCTTTGCTCTTCTCCCTGCTTTGTTCTCCTTTTGTTTCACTGAGTTAAGCTTATCTTTTGCTTTTGTTTTCCTCCAGTAGTAAAACTCTATTATGATGCTTGGCAGACAATTTAAGCTACTATGACAATCATCTTCGAAAAGGGAATCTGCTTTCATAAACCCTTTCTACATGACTAAATATTCGTTTCTGAGCTAAAAGCAGGCAAAGATTTCACTCTCCCCACTATCTAGCTCCTGGTTTTAAAGCTACTTAAAAATAAAAGGAGGAGCAGCAACTGTTTGCAGAGGGATGTTCATGATATCCACAATACCCTCCGTGACAACAATTCCTCTCAAACATTTCTTTGTCATCTCTCCCTCATCCTTTTTCTTTTTGCAAAAAGGGTAAAGCAACACAAGATACAAATCTGTAGAGTCTGCTCCACACTTGCCTCCCAGAGTGCACTATAGCCCGGACTGTTCACAAACAGCTTAAAAGAGTCGCAAGGGGATCTTTTTCCTTGCTGTGTGTTTTTATACAGAAATAATACATTCTTTTTTAATTTTCTCTTCAAGTTTTGAACCTTACTGGGTGACATTTTAAAATTTTTTTCTCTAAGGACCAAGGGATGTATTTCTACTAACAAATGACTCCCACATGAATACAAAAAAACCCAGACAGGCTTCTGCTATAATCCCATGTCTCCAGGAACTGGGGCTTCGAGGGAAGCAGTACTGTAGGTTTCTGATTAAATATCACAAGAATTGGCATAAGCTGTATACAAAGAAGGCAAACTACAGTAGGTCATTAAGCCCTGGAACAGCCTCCTTCCTGCACATCCCTCTGCCCTGTTCATCTCCGCTGAATCGTTCCGCCCTAACACAAGGGAAAAGCACAGGGTGGCATCACAAACACCACACCAGGGGCTTCCCAGGAGAGCAGGCAACAATTCTGGCACCGAGGGTGGCCCAAACTTGTCTCCATGACTAGAAAGAAGCAGCAGCAACAGCAACATGTGGTAAATAAAACTGAACACAGAACCAGCAGAAAATTAGTTGGACGTAGGGGGTGAAGGGAGAATAGAAATGTGTCGGATCCCTACCGCTAGTTAATACTGGAAAAGATGGAAAGCTTCACTCAGTGCTGCACACAGCTGGCTGCTGGCACACCAGGCCTTTTCTCAAACTGACTGAGAGCAGCACTGATCAGACGGACAACAGGAAAGAAGCAAAATCAACTCAGGTTTCTGGCTTAGTAAAAGCCAATGGCAACATATAAAGAAAACAAAACCAGTGATGAGAGGGGAAGGGCAACATTCTTTAAATTTGAAATTCTCTCACAGCCTAACCTAGATGCATATGAATTAGAAAATATTATTTAAAAAACCCCAAAACAACCAAACAACAACAGCAAAACAAAAAAACCCCACCAACACACAACAAACAGTCAAACAGACTAACTCTACATGTAAATGAACAAAACAAAAAACACCATTAAAAATTAACACTTCATTATACAGATGCGAAGAATTCCACGTTATGGGGAAAACAGCCTGAACTGTCCACAATAAAATATTAAATTTGCAAGGAAAAACACAGAAGGATAATCTGTTTCTCTCCTAGCAACATTTTTCTAAATCTTTGCCCCTCGTTTTTGTTCCATCAGGGTTTTTTCCGACTAGTTATTTCATTAGTGAATAAAGCACGTTCCTAAAAAAGCAAATCACAACTCACAGGCCCTGACCATGACCAGAAATCCACCAGGCTCAGTTTTGCACAGCCACAGAGACGCTCAGGTGTCCTCCCAAGGAGTCATTATTCTATTTTAAAAGGAAAGGTAATAGGTGAGGATGCCAGAGGGAGAAGGCAGAGTACCACACCATGCAGTTATATAAGTTACTCAGTTTAGGTCACCAAAGCAGGGGAGAAAGCAAAGACTTGAAGGACTTGCTGAAAACATCTGGCAACTTCAGCTGGAGGTTAAGACCCAAGAGCTGATGGCTTAGAAAGGGCAAATCATGGGTCATTTAGGAAAAAAAAAATACTGGTTCAAGAAACTTTGGTACAAACTGGTCAGAGGCAACTGCCTCTGCAAAACCCCATAATTACAGTATAGGTTACATTCCACTGACTAAATTTACAGAGCTGTTTTAGAAAATTTCAGTAGACATCACTGGACACTGCACACTGATTACTCCAAACCTCAGTACCTTTTAAGCTTCTACATGTTTATTCAGCCATTCTTTCTCCCTGGAGTGAATATTATCCTGTCTTAAAGGTTTGATGTAAAATCAAACAGCACGTTGTTTGCCAAGGCTTTGGTCTTCCTTTTAAGACTGTTACTTCTCAAAAAGACATTTCAAAACACAAATATATCAGGGCATCTAAATATAACTGACCCTACTTGGACATAAGTTCTTCACACGTCTGCCATCTCTCCCTCAGATCTTTTTAAATTGCACCTACTGGGTAATAAACTATGCTCTCCCATAAAGGCACTGCTGCTTCATTCCCCAGTTTGGCGAGAGGATCAGCCATAAGCTGCACAAAGACTGTCAGCTGAAAGTATCCCATGTAATCGCTCCAGCAAACGCTTGGCTTACTCAAACATAAATTTATGTTTAATGTTAAATTTATGCTTAAATTCCCTTCAGAAAGTCCCCTCTGGGTCATGGTTTCCTGGGCTAATTCTAACCAGCAGCACAGAGCACTGGCAGTCAGTGGCACAAACTTGCTAAAGCTGCTGGCTCAGGGAGAATTTAGCAACTGGAAGCAGCCCTGTGCTCTGAGCTGGCTGTGCCACAGGATGGGCAAAGTCTTCCGTCTGAATTGTCAAGTTTAGCTCGGGATCTTGCCTGGTGCACAAGATCTCGCACTCACAGATGACCCAGGCTACTCAGCAAGCAGCTTTGCCACTGTATAAGCACAGCTACCTCCAAAGCACAGAAACAATGCACCAAACCATGTGCTTTCTCCTGTCGGATGAAGAGCGCACAAAACAGTAAGGCACAAATTAAACAATTTAAACAGCAAACCTGGGAGCATCAGAACTCACTGCTGCCTCTAGAAAACTGTTTCTGATGCACCAAACTATCAAACAGTGATACAAAACTGGGACTAAACTGAAGTGCTGTGTGGGGCACCCCATCCTTGCTCTGTCTCACTAGACCTTTCATAGCCCAATTCCCACACTGACATGGATTTCAGGCAGCAGCTTCAAGGTTTTTACCAGAGATGAGAAAGTTAAGCTTTCGTATTTGCAGAGCCATTTTATCTACTGATTTCTAAGATTATAACCTATACTGCTGAATATTAATATATCTCAAAACTGGTTCTGTAATACTCTCATTTGGTGTGTAAGAGTACTAAAGGCATTCAAAGGCAGTCTCAGTGAACTGTTCTTAAAAATTATAGTAAGACTGTGAAAGAAGTCTTCCTAAAAGCACTGACCTAAAAATTCTTCAGACTTTTGTTAATCTAAAAAAAACCCCAAGTTTTTCTTTTTTTTTTTTTATTCAAATGATGAAGCTCTACCACTTGACTCTAAGTTGCTCCACCTTTACAGATGCTCGAAAGTTCTTGACTTCTTTCAAGTTATTAAAAGTTTTCCTCTTGATAAACTCAAGGTCAAGCAACTCTACTGGAGATCAAGAAAGAGCTGAGAACAGAATTTCAATGCTTCCCACATCCATGGGGAGCCCTGCTGATTACCCTCTAAAGAGTAACTGTGGTTTATCAACACGCAATTTATTACTTATTGGATAGTCTTGGTTCTTAATGGGTTTGAATGTTCTGGGTTACAATTCTGAAGGATGGTCAGAAGACAAAATAAAGGACAAAGTCCCTATTCCTTGACCATGGCAGGTGCTCCAGCTTTGTACAATGTGTTATTGGAATTCTGGTTTTGGTTAAAGGCAAGGTTTACCTCGGGATTGGAGAATAATTAGTTTTAAACCAAAGTGCTTCGTTAAGCTTGAAAAAGCAGTGTTTCAAAACTTGCCAGCTCTGATGTCTCTTTCAGCTTAACCAAATCTACTAAATTAGATATTTGTTTTGGGAAGGGTTTTTGTTGTGTCCGTTGTTTCCCACCCCCACGTTGGCAAAACAATTCAGAATTAGTTGGTTTCAGCCAAGAGAACTATCTGGGCTTCAGAAGAAAAAGTTTTCTTCAAGTCTTTTTGATCTAACAGCAGATACACACATTGTATTAGCACCTTCTTCTAATGACTGATGAGTCTGAGGTACTGATTTCAATTCAAGAGTATGCAGAAAGAATAATGCCTACTGGTATGTTTTATTGTTTCTTGCAGCACTGCTTTAAGTTGATTGCCAGACTTACATATTCATGGAGGTATGTGCTTATTTGCTGAGAAGTGTCTATATTCCTTACCATTAACAGCAATAATTAGCAGACCTCAAAGTAACAGTTTTCCACCCTGAAAGTTCAAGACTCGCCTGAAAATCAGGAGGCTCTACCCCATCATGCAACAAAGAACATGATTGGCAACAAAGACAAGCAACTTTCTTTATATAACCAAGGCATTTTCCAAGACAAGGAGCCCTGTGACCCCTTGCAGTGTGCTCTGCCATGCACTCTCTCTCAGCAGGTTTCTTGGAGCTCTATGAAGGAACAAGGTAGAACAAAATCCTACATAAACAAGAACTTTGTAACTTTTTCCTCAGAAATCTTTTTCTTCACACTAAGTTAACAGTTCAGTACTAGCCAGAGGTGGTTGCTTCACATGAGACTGACATTTAAACACACCTACACACTGGAACATAAGGCAGTAACGTTAATTAGTTATTACTTTTACATCAGCTGTGAATATAAAACAACAGCAAAAAAAGGTTAGCTACTCCTTTTGAATCAAGTTTCTTTTCTTTCCTCTTACTATTTATACTTCAGAAAGAAGGGGGTTATGGCAAAGAAATAACTCTTCCTTGTCCCTCCAAGAATTGAAAAAAAAAATCCAATTTTTTTTTAAAACATTGTGCATTAATTTAAATAAGCAATTATAATATTCACCTGGAGACTAGCAGGTTTAAACCTCCTTTCTGGAAGATCAGGATCTTCTACTCCACAAGTGCCCTTACACCACTGAGCTACAGGATACTCCAAGGGTAGCCTGGCACCAAAGCTACTCACTCTGCCTAAAAACTACCTGCAAAAGCATATGCTGGAGTTCAAACATCCTCCTGTTTCCCTGCCACCAGTAAACTATACCAAGCATCAGCATATGGAGTTATTCTTGTTTGCTCACTTGCTCTCAATTAATACATAGCAAATATTTCCATAAAATATTTAAATATTCATTGGATCAGAAAAAAGGCTCAATTGCTGGGTGCTTGGAGAATTTGCCACTGGCAGAAAAAGGGGAAGAAGAAAGAACTCAATTTCCAGGTTCTGCTAAAATGAGTATTTAAACTCTACCCCATCATGGAGCTTCAGTAACTAACAAGTAACTAACAGTAACTAACAAAAGACCTGGAAGGGCAGAAAACACATTTGATAGGCTTGAAATATTTCATGTCCCTGGAACACTACTGTAGCAATCTCGGTTTTCTATGGATATGCTAACACCTTCATCCAGGCAAGCTGACGACTTCATCCCAGTAAGTAAATTAAAACACAAACAACAGACAGCTGTCAAAATACCAAAACACATCTTGTCCCTCTGACACAAAGAGACCTGGAAATCATGCATAACCCACATGGAATTTGTGCCAAATCATCACAGCCAGTGAAAACTGATGCTAAATGCTATTCCATAGAGACTTCCCACAATCGGATCAGAGAGCACACATGTAATGGGTGCTGCAATGACAACACAGAGGGAATAAGAGATGAGTGAAAGGGTGATTTAGAGAGCCCAAACTGATTTGCAGAGCCCTCCTGCATGAGTGAAGAAACACCCTTCAAATCTCCCAATTTTGACCCCCCCAAAAAAATATAAAAAGAGATCAAGGACAAAGAGAATGAGAAATATGAGTGGTCAAACAGTGAAGGATATTGGGAAAGAGAGCTACGTTATTTGACTTATCAAATCAGATGGAGCAGGAGGGCAAATCCTTTGGGAATGAGGACAGGAAATACACATCACTCTTCAAAGTAAGGCCAAACCGTATTTTGCATTCCCTTCTGTCACTGCTTGTGGGGCAGCTGTTCACTGCCCTGTGAACTCCTGGGCAGCCACAAGGCTTCTGCACCATGGAGCAGAACTGATCCAATGGACACTATTTGTGGATACCGGAACTGCATTAATGTACAGCCTCCTTATCATCTTTCCATCACCAGAGCCGTGCTCAGAAGACACTTCACATCCCCACAGTGCTCCAGCCACTGGAGTGTTCATCTCCTGTATTCAAACCCTCGGGAGCAGCTGCACTTACCACTCTGGCTACTCATGATCTCTCAAACATACACATTAGAAGCCTTTCTTCTAAAAAAGGTCACTGGCACCGCAGATGTGAAGGTGGATTTTCCCTTGGTATAAGGCAGCAACTCCTCAATCCAGGTACATATTTAGAGGAAAAACAAAGTCATACAAAATCTGGCAGGAGGCAAGTTTAGTGTCTCTTTCACTCTCCAAATCCTTGTTATTCTATCAGGAGAATGCTTCCATTAATGTTGCATTGAACAGTCACTGGTGCCCCAAGGAAGACTTTGAAAAAACATTCTATTTAAAGACAAGCCTGTTAATGTGTCATCTACAATATGCCTCTCTTACTCCTGGGAAATTTGCATGAAAACAGGATTGTTATGGCTCTGACATTCTTGTGCTTCCTACTGTTTATTCTCATTGGAAGAGGCACACTACCTACCCTGCCATCTCTGCACACACCCAGCATCTCATCAAAAAAGAAAAATTAAAAAAAAAAAATTAAAGGGAGTTTTTCAGTGTAACCCCACTGCATTTTCAGCTCACGTTCTTAGAATCCCAGTTTTAGTAGCAGGGAAGCTCACATGCCAAAGGAAACAGATGCTATAAAAGCCAATAAAAAACAAATAAACATAAATAAATAACATTTTGTCACCATTAGTGAAGGTTTGTGATTATGTGAGCATTCAATAGGAGCAAATACAATTTCAACAGGAGAAAAGCACCAACACAAAATACATCCAGTGAAATTAAATGGAAGAGGTATGGATCAGAGCACTGGAACAGGCTGCCCAGAGATGCTGTGGAGTCTTCTTTTCTGGAGATATGCAAAACCTGCCTGGATGAGATCCTGTGCTCTAGGTGGACCTGCTTTAGCAGTGAGGTTGGACTAAATGATCTCCAGAGGTCCCCTCCAACCCCAGCGCATTCTGTGATGAAATGCCAGTCCAAATAAAGATAACAGACTATCATTTTAAGCTAGTATTTCCCAGGTACTTTGCCACTCCAAACTGAAGTTTATCTCTTCATGGGGGTGGAAAGAGAAAGCACCAAGAGCATTTAAGGGGTGTTAAGTTACAGGACAATGACAATTTACGGTTCAGCACTAGTGGGAAGCTTCTATGCTTTTTTTTCAATGCATTCCTATCTCATTTTCACTGTTACACATTCGTTTCTCCACATTTTTGCAGACATACATTCACAACAAAAAGGTTCACAGAAGGGTTTATTGTTTAAGACTTCATTTGAAACAGACTGATCTGCAACGTCAGTGCAGCTGCCTCATATGCAGCATCGCATTCTAAAAATCCTTTATGACATTTCTCTTTCAACATGAATCAGCAGACTAACAGATGTCTCATTCACACCATGTTTGAGTTTCAGTTTTACTAATGAAATTAATTTAGGGCCAAATTGCATCTTGAGTCGCACACAGAACTCTTGTTGACTTGCATGTCAGCCAAATACGTGCACGGGAGAAAGGAAGTTTGACCTTAATTTTAATTTGATCTTTGTAACAGATTGCTAATTTAAAGAGACAGATTGTGATGTCCCTTACTTGTGTTACATACTACCTTGCATCACAAATAATCCCACTGAAGACAGCAAGATTTCTGGGGTACCATATACTCCTAGGAGGGCGAAGGTCTCACAACCTGCCTCTTCCTTGTCTCTGAATGTTAAGATGTAGTACACAGCTTTCCAAGCTCCTTTTCTCCTTGCACAAACACGTGTGCTGTTCTGGCAAGACCTGCTGTGTTGCTGCTGAGTTTCATCGTGCCGTGCTCAGTACAGGCAGCAGTTCTGAGAACAGGAGAGCTTCTATGCTCAGGGAAGTTGCTCTTCCGCACAGGTTGTTCACACAGTCTTTTGCAGGCAGACACAAGCTTGCCTGGACCAGAGTCTGTGCAGCTGTGTTGGCCAAACTGGATTTCCTCACTTTAGCCACTAATCCACTGTGTTAACTGCAGAATCACAGCTACCTGTTAGAGTTCAGAGCACAGCCACATCTGTTTGAAGCAGAGTGTGAATTCACATCTGCCTGCAAACACACTTTGCATCCCTGACTGAAGTAATTTTGACAAACAGAGCTGTTCCACAAGATCCAAGCCTTTTTAATCTCCCTGTTTTCTCACAGGAATGTCTTAACCATGTCCTGAGCAGATCTTCTAGTGAGTAAATTTTTTTTAAAAAAGGTTAAAATCATAGCGTGCTAAAGCACTGGTATAACATCCAGTCTAAGACTCCCTCATTCCCTTCACCGCAAATACCTTCTGCAACTTGATGGAGAAGCAACTTCTGTGCAAGTGACACTATGTTAAAAAAACCCACAAGCTACTCTTGGCAGAATCTTCAAGAGTTTCCACTCGCATGACTTCAATCCCCAATCACATTCTGTTTCACAGTGCTCCAGGAACACATCCACATTTCTAAGTCCCATACTGTCTCTAGCAGTGAGTGATGTTTATTTGGAATCAAGATAAATTTTTAATTATTTGTGTTTCTGAAACTTTTGACTTCAGAGTTAACTCTAAGGACCCAGTCATACAACAACTGGTCATGTTCCAACCAAGTGAAAGCAAGATTCCTTAACAAGCAGGATGCAACAAGAGCTGAGGACAATTTCTTACCTGGAAAACAAGCACCTGGAGGGCAATGGGCTATAACTACAGATAGGGCTAAAGATAGTCAGTAGTTCAAGTACAATGTGGGTGAACACCAGGCATTCAGCATCTTAAGTCTGTAACTTTGTCAGGAATAGTAACCCCAGTGTTTGTTTTTTTTTTACTTAGTGCTGTCAATCAGATGTTATTTCTGTGCTTTCACAGTAGGTCTACTCTCCCCATGTTTGCTTCCCACCTTGTTAATGGCCAATGGTTAACTCAGACAAGACATACTGTTGTGGATTTCTCATGCCTTGTTCTGGTAAACTACATAATCTCTACCAAAAATGTAATACTGATATGAGAGCATTCAGAATGTGATTCTTCATTCACTTATTCAGCAGCTGAGGCTGGTTCAATAGCATTTCTCTGGCCACCTTCACTTATTCTCTCCACCTGCAGAGATCACTGAGCCATATCACTGCTCCCTTTTCTACAATATTCTGAGGCTAAATTCAACTATGACTTAAAGATAAATAGCAAAAAAAACCCCAAAACAATAGCACCTGGAATTTGTTGTTGGGTTATCTATTTCACCAGCAGATCCAACTCTGCTATGGTTACATAATTAAATGTGCAGAACATAGTTTATGTCATTTGAGAGGTTACTTCTGTAAGCATTTCTTTTTTAGCATTTAAGAAAAGTCTTCTTGTTGGTACATCACAATATGGGAATCCATGCTTTAGTAGCCTGTAAACTGCATCACTACACTGTGAAACTCAAGAATATCAAAGTAGAGGACGAAAATTATACAAGAAATTCCAGGAACAAAAAGTTTAAACAGGTTGGCACAAAAACTGCTACAGACTCTCATGTGTGCCCAGTTTTCCTGGTGGTTTTGTTCCACCTCTTCTACCCCAAACTGCCTTTCACACACTGTAACCTTCACTGTGGTTTCATATCCTATTTCCCATTACATTTTGAATTGTTACATTTATATTTAAAAATCAGTCTCAAACACTTCCAACATATATTAATGACCTCTAAATGATTTAGGAGGCATTCAGAGCACAAGGTGTACCTCTGCCAGACACTCCAGAGCTCTTTGACAGAAGGTCAAGACTTTGGATGGTCTAAGCAGGCAATATCTCAATGCCTTCTTTTTCTTGGCCTGTGTTAGTTCCTAAGAAGGTCAAGATCTGTCTTTGCTTTTGTACTTTTAAATACCCTTTTACTTTTACCCTTTTGTACTTCTAAATTTTAAATAAACACACAGACGCCTATACGTGCCCAGATAAAGGAGAATCCTTGGAGTGTTCACACTGAAGCCTGAGCTCTGTCCAGAACTCCAACAGAACCAAAGAATGTATTTTAGACTTTAGCCATTTTCATGGACATACCACAAGCAAATAAATAAATAAACCAATTAGGAAAAACATTAACCAGTGATCTATCTGAAACAAAACTCCTCACATAAGCTGCACCAAACCTTCATCCAAGCCCATTCTGCCATGAACGGATAACATTCGAAATGCACTGTTTGGGGTTTAGGACATGGCTAAAAGCCCTTAGTCGGGCCAAGGGAAGCAGTAACCATAGAGCAAAGAGCTCTAAATCCTAAGCACAGCCCTGTCTAAGGCACAAACAGCTCAGTACAACACAACTGCAGAGACACACAAGATGTGCCACATCAAAGTTTTCCACGTTATGTAACAATCAACAAACTACTTCTCTCACCTATTTTTAAACACGTGCTGCACATAACTACAATTGACTCTGCCCAGTGATTGCTGTTTATCACTGCTGATTTCTAGCACAGGAGTTTGATCTTTATCATCAGCAAGAGAGCAGCGCTGACTGGAAGATGGTTTCCTCTCAAATATCCCCACAGTTTTGCTGCAGAGGGGTCGTAGGGGAGTTGCTAAGTCCCCAGTGGGAGAAGCCAGGTCGTGTGCCACAGGATCTGCTCAAAGATCACAAGCAGAGCTTTATGGCCACAGTGAGAGCTAACGGGTTGGTTTGTATTTAATAAATATTTGAGACACAGCTTGGTTCTTGACATTTTTCCATATGCATAAAACCCAAGAGTTTATAAAAAGACACTGGGATTGTTAGCCATGCTGCTTCCCCAAGCCAACAGCAGGGAACATGTCCCCATTTTCCAATGTATCCATAATGCATGAAAAGCTGTAAAATCCAGAATAGACGTTGCTGCGTTATAAGCTCTAAGCTATAACACACCAGATTTGTCTGTGAAGTTCCATACGTATCCTGTAAACTGTTTCAAAATGTGCACAATAAAAGTTATATTTTCATTTACAGTTTCATTTTGTCAACAAACCGTGATTTACTACACCTATCTGTCAAACAAGACACTACTCCCTTTCAAATAGTACAGGAAATAAAATGCAAGCTTCTAATTAACTTTCTAATATGAATAAGAGTTGTTCTAAAACTTCTCTCTTCAAAGTACTGAGATTTAAAGTAATAAATATTCCTTCAGAAGTAGGCCAGTTTGAATTTAATATGCACCAAATAAATATTCCCTCAATTAGATGCAAGCAAGTAAAAAGCTTTATGTTATGGCTTATAGCAATTTCAGATAAAGAGCTTGTGTGATGGAGTGAATCCAGCTACGAAACGATTGCAGTAGCGCAATGTATTTTTAGCACAGGATAGCACTCATCTCAAAAATAATTCTGAGAATTTTTCTGATTTTCAGATCACACTGTGTTTTCAGCAAGGCTACCATGCTTAACAGACTTCACAAATTACTCCTAGAAATTAATAAGGCAAGTTAAGGATCCTTGTAATGAATCCTGTAAGTTCTTATTTGGCAGAACTACACCCTTCTCTTTGTACAGGAACAAACATGCAAGTTGTATCAAAGTGAAAAAAAAAATAAAATCACCCATTACTGTGTTAAAATTTCTACATTATCATTACTCTCATATTCCAAACAAAATTTTTACTCATCAGTTTGACTGAAATCTAAATCTGTTTTCATGACTGGTGAACTGTCGTTACTAGTGCAGAACAGCCTTACCACTGACTTTTTTTTTATTGAAAAGTGCGAGTACAAAGAATATTTATGAAATAATCTACTAAAAAAAAAGGCATATAATCCACAATTGAATCTCACACTTTTCCCATATCAATCACCATGAAACTCCCTTCTGTGATTACATCTCAGAGCTAAACGCTGACTGCAGTATGTCAGATACCATTTGGACTACGTTTGCTTCTAAAAAACATTACCTACTATTTTTTTCCTCTGGAGTGTTGTAGCTCTGTAAATAAGAAAACACTTGTTCAAGGGATTACACATGCCCTATTTTACATATACCCCAAGGTCAGCAAAACTGCAATTACTCAGGGCAACCACTGGTATTGATACACAGCATGGCCAGACTTGGCAGGGTCTGCTACAAGGCACTGATGAAGCAATAGTTCCATTAAGTCTTGTCACCAAACCCCCAGACATCGCCAAAAAGGAGATCTGAGTTGGAAGAAGTGTCTACATCAGGAGAAAAGCAGTGGCAAAATCCTCCAAAGGTCAATCATGATCTCTTCTAGAACAGGGAATTATTCAAGAGAACAGTGACTACTTCAAGCCATAGAAGTCAATATTCAGCTTGCTGACTTCAGCAATGATACATTCATTTTTCTATAAAAAGAGATCACACAGCCCTCAGCCTTTGACAGACAGTTGCTGCAGGGAGCAACTGGGCAGCTATTCCCAGCCAATACCTTAAATGCTGTGGGAGACAAAACATCTGGACAGACTTGACTGATCAAAAAGGCAGGAGAAAACATACTGCACCCCTTTGTTTTCCTTTATTTTTCTCCCCGATCTATTAAGCTGACTCAGATCACCTCCTCCCTGCAAGAGCTGGTACCAGCTTCGCACACTGAGACCTTCAGTTGGGCATCTACAAACGTGCATTGCTGACTGTCAAAGCATCCCTTCATTTTTATTTTGGTTCTGCTTTCAAAACAATCGCATGAGGACTGAAAGATAATCAGTGCTCTAATTATAATAATACTGAAGTATTATACCAAATAAGTACTAATACTCTATTTCTCCTAAAGCAGTTCAAATACAATCACTGTTATGTAAACTGGAAGAGGAGGGACACCACACCTGACACACCAACGAAAAAATCTGAACATGTGACTGCACGTTTACGTGTAACAAATCCAGGAATAATGTCATTTAGTACTTTCAGTCCCTTATTACAACCAGGAACAGGTTTGTACCTTACCCAGGGACTGCAGAGCCCTGCACTTCTCTCCTGAATTATAGCAGGTACTGTGATCCTGGAGAGTGGGGACCATTATCAAAGCCACCCCAAGTTTACAGATGTATCACTCCTGGAGAAGAACCCTAAAGCACACAGTTGCTCACCCCTTACTTCTAAAATACTGAATTTATTCCTCCTGCTGTATCTTTCTGAATTCACAGTTAATGCTGTTCTTTCAAACATCAAGAAACTTTCTGACACAGCATCTAGTGCCGGGTTTGAACGTGTCAGTGGAATAGCTGGAGTGAAAATGACAAGTGGCTTCGGTATTCCTTTAGACCAGGGCTTCTGGGGAGAGGCAGAAGATGAATTTCTGACAATGCCTTTCAGTTCTTTCACAGCCCTTTGTTCTGGGGGATCGTTGCCTGTTATTAGCCTGAATCAAGAAATCCAGCTTTGTCTCATTTACTTTTAAATGATTTAAAATTCATCTTCTAAATGGAGTATAGTCTGCTGTGATTCAGAGCTGCAAGTCTACATCTCTGACAGTAAGAAAGATATGACACAAAGTTCAATCTTAGGCCTGCTCATAGTTTCACTTTTCGTAAATTATTTACCATCTGTTCACAGTACTGTCTATTTAGAAGATGATTCAGCCATCCATGCCAGGAGTTACAAGTGGAGAAGTTGTACCAAGAAGTCAGACTGATTTCCACTTCAAGTATTACTGCTTTGTGGGTGCTGCCAGCAAATACAGATGCCATGCATTTTCCAAACACTTCTCCAAACCTTGATTCGGAGAACAGTCAGCAATTTGTACGTCTGTCAGCTTGGTTCACTGAGCAGCACGGTGCACACAGGTCCTTCAAGGGGGACTCAGAAAGCACACAGGAAGGGGAGACCTGTGCAGCTGAATGCAGGGAGGTCACAAATTAACATATAGGGAGCCACAGAGAAGGCAGCACAAAGATGCATCACGAAACATCTGACAAGCAAGTGGCAGAGCAGAAGTGACAAGAGACCTCAGAAAGCCGAGCAAGTGACGCTAAATGGAGAGGGTCACAGTTGTGGATAGCTTTCAAGACTGACAAAAAGTATCCATCAGATACAATAACTCCATGGGAAGTTTACAGCGGATTTCTAAAAAAGAGGAATTTGACGGGCAAATAAGTTAGTAGAAGTGTTTTGGTTGGACCAACAGGAGTAATAACTACGACTGAAAAGATAGATTTACTTAATATATATTAATCAGGACAGGTTAACAGAGAAATGCCTGAACAAGAAAACACCCTGGAGAGATGGAGAAAATTCAGAATAACCTGTCTGGTGTGGTCCTGAGCCAAATGAGATGCTGAGGTTTCTGTAACACTCTGTTTGCTCTGAGAAGACATTTGTAAGGCATTTTACAGAAACAAGCCAATACACAAGATCGAAAAGCAGAAGCTTAGCAGTGAACAGAAAGACACTTTTACAAATCATCTGCACAGAGATATGAGAGCCTCAGTTACCATTGATTCAACTGTGAATTGAAGAAATTGACTGAAGATCAAGGTGAAGAGCAAAGGCGACAAGAACAAAGCCTTAAGAAACAACCTCGTTTCCCCCCAAATCATTGGGGAAAGCAGAAATTGAAAACAGCAGCATCTCATAGAAGACGAAAAGTGTGAAGGACCGAACACTTGGCCATTTAAAACGAGCCTATTATGATTTTTATTACAACTGTCAATGACAACAGCTGTCCTTTCTGTCCTCAAAAAAATCCCCACACCAAACATAGCCTAAGCAGCTGACCTCTAACCACTCAAAACACCTCCTGGAGGCACTCTGCAGCTTTAGAATGAGGCGTCTCCCTTCCCTTTGCCTAGTTATAGTATGTTATTACTAATCCCACTATTACTAATCCCATGTCGAGAGCACAACAACAGCAGCTCAGAGGCTGATAAAAGGAGATAACATATATCCCCTCAAACACAGCATCATTTTCTCAGGGATTTGTGCTTATTTATTGGTGTCCTCATGCTACTTGGGAGATGGCTTCATCTGCTGGGTACTGCAGATCTGAATTCTGTGCTAAAGAGTGTCCATTGATTGTTGCAAGCTTTTACATTTAGATAAACATGGTTTAGAAGTGTTCTTCCATCTATTAATTACTGAGTAGACAGCAGAGAACAATGCTAAACAAAGGCACATTATCCTGTCCACACAGGATGGCAGTTGTCACCACCACTCCAGGTTTTCTACAGATAATGAATCGCACTAATGCAAGGAATCATTCCAACTCCAGATATGCAAACCAGCCCCTTACAGGTCTTCTAAATTCCTACTGCCAAATGCAAACACACACACACACTCCCTCTCTCAAAATACCAACACAAAAGTATATTGGGAATCTACAAGCACACAAAAAAACCCGACAAGCTGCAAAGCTGCAATTGAACAGAAAAAGAGGACATGAATAACTGCTGCATATTCTAAATTCCTTTGGGATACTGAAAAAAACCCCAGTGAGATATATATAAAACCAAGGAATTCTACCATGGCAGAGAACAAGTAGCTCTCTACCAGCAAAAATAATTAAGCTCACATTTTAACGGTCCTGCCAGAAATAAAGTACAAAGGATATTCTTTCCTCCTAATAAAAACCCAAACAAACAAAAAAGTTGAAAGAGACACTGAAAGTACAGGTACTGGAAAAAATTCTTCTTGCCTGCCACAGACAAGAAACAACCACCCATGTAAACAGAAAAGGCCAGTAAAAACATGTATGTATTGACAGTAGTTCCTGATTTAGGGAAAATAAAGCTGGAGCATTAACCACAATTATGCCTTGAGTTAGTGGCCTGTTGCCACCCAGATCCCATCAACTGAGTAGCAGTAAAGAAAGCTGGCTTGATATGAGATGCTGTTCTCATTTATGAAATGCTGGTATCAGTACCAAAGTTAATAAAAATGAGCTATGGATGATGAGATTCAATTTTGCTTATGTTGTACCCAAGCTGTGCCAGGTTCACTCTAATGTACAGATGAAGATATTTCCTGTCTCCATCAGAGCACAATCCAGAAACTGCATGTCCAGTGTGGGCAAAAAACACATGAAACTATGTAGTTTCTTATTCACACACTGTCTGAGAGGCTCGAGATAACCCACCAGGGCTTTAGAGGCTCAGAAGGCAGAAGGACCTGGGGAACCCACAGGTCCCACAGAGGATTTGCTGACCCTTGGAGGTTGTCTCAAATGCCCCACAACATTTCAAAAGGTACCATCTGTGCTTATGCAGCAGAAATGGGCCCAGATTACCCAATTTACTGTGTACATAAGGGTTAAGACTAACTTCCCAGAGCAGGTTAAAACAAACTTGAGAGCAGCCCCTCCACTTTTTCCTTCCAGCCAAAAGAAGTTGGGAGTCAAATTCCCCTCCTGTTAACAGCACCTAAGAAAGCCCAGGTGATGAGAAGGTTTCAGATGTTACAACACACTCCAGCTGAGACTGCACTCTCCACATCTCTTTGGATGCTGAAGCCAGTGTTATCTACTGCTTCAATCTTCAGGAAGTTTCTCAACTGAATTGGCTCCATCAGTGTTCAGCAAGGATGTGTGTGTGGCAGGGGGGTGGTTATCCTATTTTTAGTGTATGGAGCTGTTTCTGGGGGGGAGGCTTGTTTGGTTTTGTTTTTCTTTTAAGCTACAATCATCCTCAGAAGATGAGAAACACACAAAAAGAGCTGGCAAGAATATTTACCCTTGCATTAAAGCAATGCCCCAGAGCACACTCCAAAGCTCAGAGCCCTGCTGTGCAAGGTGCAGGAGGAACAGCAAGCGACACGACTTCCCTTCCAGGAATTTACTTGTTCCTGGCCAAGACAGGTCATAACCCACAAGGAAGACAGGACAAGCTGGAGACTAAACATGTAAAAGGGGTAAGAAGTATTGGGAGGAGGAGGAAACAGTAAGGTGAACAGCATCTAACAAAAGAATAAAATAAATACCAAGAAGAAAATCTCATAGTAGCGAGTGCTCAAATCTATTTCTGATCTTATTCAAAGGATGACAAATATTCTCAAGGGAAATAACAGTTCCTGGCACCACACCCACACATCACTATGCTAAAGCTTTAGCATTTTCTGACTGCTCAAATTAATTCAAGTTTTAAAGAAACACAATTTGGAAAATTCAAAACACAAGTTAGAAGATTCTGCCCCTATTTGTGCTCCAGCTCCTGTTTGCAGCCAGTTCTCATGTGGCAAAAGACAAGTTGGCAGGGAAAAGCACAGACCTGGCTGAACAGAGAGGGTAAAAAGGAGAGCTTATGACCTTTGGAAGTAGGGGCAGGCAACTCAGGATGTATACAAGGATATCATGAGGTTATGTAGGGAGAAAATTAGAAAGGCCAAAGCCCAACTAGAACTTAATCAGGCTACTGCCATAATAGACAAAAAGTAGTTTCTATAGATACATTCTACAAATACCACTCTAAATGGACAGATTGCAAAGAATATTAAATGAAACTGTGTACCTAAACTGTACATAAACATTGGACTCTTATGTTTTGTAGTGCTGTTTTAAACAATAGCATTGATAAATAACAAAACATTTTATGCCTACATCTACTGTCAGTGGCACCCTTTGGGAGCATGTCAGGCAGGTTTCAAGAGTTCAGCTTTACTTTCTTTGCAATAACCAGGCAACAACCACTTGTACCACGAACTGACCCACCAGCCCAGCCCTATTTCACCGACCACAGGATACCACAAGTTTTCAGTTATCACATCTCACATCCATGTCTGTCAAAGTGCAGCACTTTCTAAAGCACTGACTCAAGACAGCAAGACCCAAGTCCACACACAGCATCTAAACTTCCCACGTATCAAATCCCCCTTTCTATATAAAAAAAAACAAGCTGCTCCACCCTTATCCAGTGCCTCCCTTTAGCGAGAGGCAACACTTGGATCAAAGCGTTGTGCCCTTTTTACACAGGGACAGGACAATGAGTCCCACGGCAGAGCAGGGCTTCCTCAGCTCATCTCCAGCAGAGAACCAGCTTACACAGTATTTGCTAAGAATTTGCTATTGTATTTCACTTAGATGGACCATTTCTGATGAAAGGTGTGTAAGAGGACAGCCTGGGGGAATTCAGAGGTGCATAGCACTGGTTTCAGCAGAGCTCCATCTGCACAGATGAAGCACACTGACTGCCTGTCTCTAGTTCCATCTATTCTTTACCATCTGAAAAACAGAAGTAAATTTCCAGTCTAAAGAAACAAAAATACTCTTGCATCCTAAAGAGGATGGAGAGAACTTAATGCAGCAAAAGAGAATGAATTAACTTGAATTTTATACCCTGTAACTTGCATGTAAATAAAGATAACTTTATTATGGCTCTTGTGTTAGCACCCAGGCTCTGAATACTTCATCATGGATGAAAATGGAAATAACTTAAAAATCCCATGCACATGATAACAAGGCTTTGCAATGCACTCAAAGAATACATATTCACAGATTTACACTTCTTGTTGAAAAACTGGATATGAAGCTGGAACAACTCAGAATTAAGCCTCAAGTTTTGAGTAGAAAAGAAAATCCTCATTCTTGGCGGATTTCTGGGTTGCTTCTGGGTTGAGCTTTTTGTTTGTTTAAAGGTAGAACTATACTCAAGAATTTGAATTCCTATTAATACAGGTATTTACTGATTTAAATTTCTCTGTTATTGTTCTCTCTTCAAAATCATGCTGAGATAGTCTGTTGGGAGACAAAAGCAGAACTACAGTAATTACACTCTGGATGGGACAGAATTTCCTTGCTTTCCTTCTCAGGTGTTCCTTCCTTTTGCTCCACTGAGCTACAAAATAAAGCCATTTTACTTCACACTAGAAATAAGAGTAAGACCTGCAAAAATAATTCAAAACTAAGTCCTCGAGTGTCTCCCATTCTGGCTACATGTCTTTTTGCAGCAATTAAATATATAAACAAACAGTATTCCTTTAAAACAAAATAATTAAGAACTCTAGGCACGATTTTCCCCCCCAATCACACAAACAGACTTTAAGGTAAACACATGGTATCTATACGCAAGACACTGGGGGAGATCATTTGTTTTTTTCCCCTTCACTCTTACTTTCTATGCTCTGACTTTCACTGCTTATTGTATCAACTTCAAAATTTGTGTATATGCTGTCAGTAACTTCGGGAGTAGAAAGATATTTCTAGCTCCACACTGAACAACTCCTTCTGTAACTAAATGGTCAGATTTTTCAAGCACATTCCACCTCACTTGAAAATACCATTTTTACTTTGGGAAAGCTGCCCAAAGTTGTAACCAGATTCCCTGCTGGGCTAATATATTCCATGTGGAAGCCCGAGTTCATTCTCAATCATACAAGAACTCGCTACACCAGCGCTGTAGTGTCAATGCCTGCACATCCTGCAATCCAGATTTCTGTGCAGCATAACCAGAGCTTCTTTACAGAGCTGCAGGACTCCCGGCACATTTGCACAGCAGCCCCTGAACTTTTCAGATACCACCTCTACTAACAATGCAATGCTTTTGTATTTTTGGAACCAACGCAGTTTTTGATTCCAGCTTAAGTAGCAGCTCAAGAACTGAAAGAAAATGATGCATTTTTTTAAAAGTGAGAAATGTGTTGCTGCTGGCACTTATGTGGAATCTCTGCTCCACGCTGGCTTTGGCCAACACCAACCGAGATTCCAGATGGGCTGCTGAGTGTTTTTGGTTTTTAAAAAACATGGCAGCCAATGCACCCATCTGGCTGCATATAGAAGTGATGTAGGAAAAGAGATCAAGCTCTACCACTGTAATTGAGATTGATAAATCAGGCGCTAAAATTGTGCACAGCAGGGAAGAAATATAAATGTATATACAGACAGAAGAGCAAGCACAATTTATCTGCATCATTAGAGTAAGCATTACCATTGAGTGACTGCCACCATGTTCCACACACACAGAAACTTTCCACTGCTGAATCACTGTGAGTTTTTAAAATGTTTGTTCTGGTATTTTAATCAAGTTTGCAGCAAAGATGTGAAGCCCAGACGTGCAAACCTGCCACACGAATACAAAGAAGCGAGCAGTACAGGTTCCCAAATTTATGCTCCAAGGGAAGTCAGAGGTCAAATTACCCAGGCACCTTGCATTATTTTCAATGCTGCTAAGTTAATAGAAGATTTTTTTGTCTTGTTTTGAGCCAGCTTACATTTACTTGCAGCAATAAGTAATCTCAAAAAAATCACACAACAGTAGAAAGCCCAGCAGGCCTTGATGAAAGTACATTAACTCAATGGCACAGCAGATGAAAGCAAAGACCTCAAATTATTTAGCTTTGGATTCACTGCAGTAATTCTCAAGCGTGGCCAGTTACTCCTCACATGTGGCCACAACCAGAAAAAAAAGATTGAGCTTATTTTGTCATTAATACAGCCTTTATGTACTCTCTATTGTAAATGTCACTGGTCCCTGACCTTCAATTTTGACAATACTTGATAGTCTGATGGAGGTGAGATTGAGCCTGCTGTTCAGTTTAACAGGAAAATATTTATTCTCAGTTGCAAATACCAGAGCTGTTATCTTTCAAAGAACTGCATTAAAACAAACAAACAAACAAACAAACCACACTTCGGTGTTATTTTTATTCCTTTAAAATCAGTAGGCACAAGTATAATATGCTTATTTAGTTATTTCAACTTCAGCAGAGTAACTTCTAATTTACAGTGGCATAAGCAGGAGGCAAGTGAGAATGACAGACCTCTCGTGAGGAGCACTGATTAAGTAGACTTTTTTGGAGGTCTCTGTGGCTCCAAGTTCACTGTCAAGGCATGTGACCACCAGAGTGTCACATTCCTTCATGCCATGCAGGACAATTGCCAAGAGACAGTTTAACTTACATGGTTTGCTTTGCTTTCTCCTTTCCTTTAAACAGTTCATTGCAACATTAATAGAAGAAAAAAACAAGCCACAGCAACCAAGACACGGAAGGAAAAAGCCCAGGCATATTGAAGTCAGTGGGCGTTCTGCCATCCAGAATGCTGGAGCCAGGATTTCATGCATTGTCTCATTCTATTAATATTTAAGTAATAATGAGTACAGATGTACCCAAAAGGACATGTCATTCAAACTCTTAGATCACTGGCATCTTCTAAACAGCCAGCCAGATGTTCCCAGAAGCACATGTCCTTTGAATCCTAAAGAACAGAACCATTTCAAGCAGCACCCACTGAAGTGTTAACAAAGGAAGGCTCTGGACATGCTTCTACCAAGGATCATATGGTTTTAGCTCACTGAAATGGCAGCTTGCTTGGAAGCCTCATGTGCTGCAATACAAGGGAGATTTGTGTCTATCAGTAGAGATTATTCTCCTCTTTACAGCTTTTAACAAAGCACCCAGAAGCAAATTAAATTCTGCATTCATTTAATGCAAAAACAAAACCTCCTTTTTATGTTACAGTTGCATCTAATAAACACTTAATGACTGAAAGTAATATACTACTTTCCTAAAACCATTGAAATTATAAGCTAGACAAATACTCGAGTGAGAAGTAGAAGTGACAGTATGATCAATCCCAGCTGGGAATCCTGCTCTATAATTCAAGGACTTTTGTTTGCTATTTCAAGTACCTGAAACAGCACAGCAATTACCTGACCCTGCTCCAGCTGTACCTGCCTCACCCCAGAGCTCAGGAAGGCATTAGGGAACTAAGATCTAGCCCAGTTGTAATACAGAGCTCTTAATTTTTTTTTTATTTTTTTTTTTCTTTTAAACAGTATTGCTTGCTAACTAGGATTCAGGATTACTAAATATAGCCTGTTGCTGTATAAACAATGACAGAGCAATGTTGAGTCTACTGTCATTCTGACAACTGCAAACATCCTGCTCAGTTCGGACTGTCAGACCCACAACTGTAGCAGCAGCAGTATTTAAGTCACATTAACAGCCTTCTCAGTGCTCCTCCAGGCAAAGAGACAACATTGGAACCTACTGTACTCAGCCAGCTAATTTTTTTCAATGTTAATAATATGTTAATATACTTGGCCTTCTGCTAGGTCAGGGCACTAACAATCTCTTGTAGGTAGATACTATTTCTAGGAATTTCAGCAGATTTTTGTAAAGCATACTTCAGTATCAATATTTATCCAAGAAGAAAATTGAATCAATCTGGCATCTGTCTGCCTTCTCCACTTTGAGGTCACAAATGGATATATAGAGATGCAGGGGGTTTTTTTTTAATTGATTTTTAAGTTTCAATAAGCCTTAGCTGCTCCTTTGTAAAGCCACCAGACAATGAACAGTGGTTCAAAGGAACAAGTAACTTTAAATGAAACTGGTCCAGAAATAATCGACTTCTGCTTTACATCATTCATTTCACTGCACGGATATAGTACTACATATACACAACATAGCTAAAGGTTTCTGCTCCACAGACATCACCCAAGAAATCTCTGTGGGCATTAGGAACTCCCTGCAGTGGCTGCAAACATCTTTGCTGGTTCTACATAAAACGAAAGCAATAGAAAATGTGATGAGGTACAGTACTTAGACCTGTTGCCCTGCTCACCTCCCTGCTGTGCATGGCAGGGGGAGGAGCCCAGCAGCTCATGGAGCAAGAAACACTTCGCTACCTCCTGTGATCCCCTTGTATATCTGAAAACACTCCTCTCACATGGGTGATACTTCGAGGATTTTGTATCACGTGAAAGAAGTGCCATTATCACTGAAAACATGTCTTAAAAGCCTAAGAACTAAAAAGAGCATGAAGTATTTGAGGCAAGTAAGTCTATGTAGGCTTAAATATTATGGATGTACAGGGCAGAGTCTGACTCGATTCTGACAATTTGGAAGTCCTGGACTATCCTCAGGAGAGCCCAGTTTTCACCTTATCTGAATGTATAAGCTTTACACACATGTGAAAGTTCATGAAGTCTTGTTTTTAAGCATATTAATAACATTTCTTTCTAGGGCTCAGACAGGCACTGGTTTCAGTTTCATCACACAGCACTGCTATTAAAACCTAAAATTACAAGTTCTACCAGAGAAGAAAAACACGTACTTTTCCACAATATCCTTCAGACTTTAGAAGTATTTATGTACATGAAAGATGATCAAATTTATTAGCAGTTGGTGTACTACTCCAGCTTTCAATAGAGCTCGATTTAACAATATTTTTACAGATTGAAAGCTGAAGAGCCAGAGGCAAAATAGGCATGTATTAGACAACTGGGTCAACTCTAGCCTGATAGCAGGCCATTTCACTGTAATAAGAAATAGAAATAAAGAAAACTGTTTTAAAGGTAAGATCTAGCAATATCTAGTTCCTGCACTTAAAAAAAACCAACATTTAGCTGAAATGCGTAAGCACAAATTCATCCACTGCACACGCAGAAAACACAAGACTTAACACACACCAAGTCCTTTATGTTATTTTCTTCAGCTGAGGCTACTGAAGCCATGTATTAAACCACTCACATCTACAGGACACTCCCATATGAAGGGGACTTAACTGTATGTTAAATACAGCTACAAGGCAGATAAGAACCATCAGTTCTACAGCACAGTTGTTGCTCACATAAAATTAGTTTATTCATGCACACACACACAAACTGAGCAATTAAAGCTACCAACATCACTTATAAATTCTGCTATTCATCATCCCAAATGTTACATTTGGGAGCTGGGGGAGGAAGGAGCCTACAACGAGTCAGATTTAATCATAACATCTGCCAAGAACTCCCAACCTTCCATTTCATTCCAACAAGAAGTAACCTTTAAGAAGAACACACAAAAAAAGCTACACTCTGTTCAGCAAAACCCACTTGAAATATTTAATGTCAAAGCACTGATAAATTTAAGAGAAAGGGTTGGGATGTTTCAGTAGCCGCATGAGGCAGTTGAAGCAAGTTGCAGATTTACAGTGTCTGCCCAGAGCTGGGGGATGTAGCATTAAGGAGGCTCAGTCAAACGTGCTGCTTAAATCCAAGCAAGCTTTGATTTATATTAATTCCTTCTGATTTAAAAGATTCTGTGTCCATCTGAGACCTCCCTATACACTAACTGTCTGGCTCACCAGGGAGACACACAGCAAGCTGTGAGGATACCATGGTGGGGACGGTTATCCTCAGCCTACATAAACCTTGGGAAACCTGTCAATAATCCAGCCCCAGACACCAGTTGGGTGCTATCAAGTAAATCAATGCAGGGTCAGAAAGAAATGAGAGCAGCAGGAGTACAGAACACTGGTGACGCAGGTGGCTCTGGCCTCTGGCTGCACCGCTCCCGCGCTGACGCTTATCACAGGCTTTCCCATCCCCGCCCTGCAACCAGGGGGGGAAACAAAAAAAAAAGGCAAAATAAAAGTTCTGCACTTTGGATTGTTCATGGAGAAAAGTGGAGGAAATGGGTTTAAAATTACAGAGGAAGGAAAGGTCTGCAAACCCAGGAGAACATTATTTTCCCACTTCCAAAAGCCACACAAAGCTGAAAGCACACAGCGCAGAAGAGTCGTTGCAGCTTGAGCCCCTCAAGCTTCCTTACACCCCACTGGAAAGGAACATTTCCTTAACTGAAGCCTTTATCAACAAAGTGCCTCCATAAACTAGTCAGATTTCTACTTGTAATATATCAGAATACAGTGTAAATATGAATTAACAGATTATCCAATACAAGAAAATCCTATACAGTAACTTAGATGGCAACACAGTCTCGTCTTCCATTCGCTGGAACCAGATGAGGTCTCTTCTGGCCACCACAGATTCAAGGTCAAACACCTTCAATCCAGGCACATGCAAATGTAATACCACCTACATTTGGAGACTGATGGAGAACTGCTAATGAAGCTAATCCAGATTCACCTCCAAAAGATTTCACAGGTCCATTCCCCCCCATCATCAGGTTACATTTCCAGCTTAATTTTGTTTCAACAATATGCTTCACAGACTAAGATACTACACTTAACATTTGACACTAATGTGTTCTAACAAAGTTGACGCATTAAAAGGATTACACATTTGCAGATTACTGAGCAGGTTCTTCCTGGATGTCTGCCGAAAAAATCCTGCAAACGTTCTGGCTCTAGGCTCTCCCGGTTACACCCAGCATTCATCCTGATGGGTTACTGTAATCGGTTTGCATGCCACTGAAGGATCTGAGGCAAGCAATTGGGCTGCCTTCGGGAGAACCAAGCAAAGCCATAGAACCTGAATAAATTAAAAAGAAGGTTCAACATCAGCTAATTCTCCTCACAACACATTGCTGTTTATTCTGGTGCTTTGTCAATTCAGTAATCCAGCAAAACCATATATATAACTGTTATCTTGTATGTGCAAGCAAGAGATTATTAGGAGGAAAAGGAATTCAAATTGTCTCTAATAACTAACCTTGAGCATTCAGAAAGAAGAGAGAAAGGAAGAAAGGGAAAAGTTACCAGATAAATTTGCGTTGCAAAACTGAAATAAACATTTTGTTTGCTCAGTTTATTTTTAAGCAGCAGAAATTCACATGTTCTGAAACCATTTTACTTGCAGGGATTTAAGCACTGAAAATGAAATGAGGGGAAAGTCACACAGCAGACGGACTGGCACATTTG
The DNA here is from genome assembly GCA_013397135.1 of Pachyramphus minor. NCBI lineage: Eukaryota > Metazoa > Chordata > Aves > Passeriformes > Tyrannidae > Pachyramphus > Pachyramphus minor. The sequence continues at coordinate 128,872 of VYXB01008623.1, read as the reverse complement.
CCTCCCAGGCTGCTGGCTGAAGGGGTCTCAGAGGGAAGAACAGGACTGCAATTCTGGAACAGGTTAATATATATAACAACTCTCCTGAGGGTTTTCTGCATTTCTCTACTTGCCATTTCAAACTTTCAGTGTTATTTTGAACTTCTACATCCTTGGGGGAAAAACATGAGTTTTGAAATAAGTCTTTAATCACTTCAGGATACAACCACATGTCCCACCAAGAAGCGTCTCCTTCAAACTCTGTACAGGGCAGGGGGGAAGTATTGTTCTGTGTCACTTACTCATCTGAGAAAGAATTATGAAATAGTTAAACTCACACACACCCTTCCTGCCTCTCTGGGAAAGGAAGAGTGCATTTATTTATATATTCCATTCAGAAAGCTATATTTGAAAGATATTTTAAGACTGCAGACTGAAACGTCCTAGAGGTAACATTACAGCAATTTGGACAAAGGGACTTTTTTGCTTGCTGCATCTGCATGACACTATAGTCTTGAGATGAATTATATATATTTTCAAGAGATCCATGCCAAAGTCAGTGCACAAGTGAAACAAGAGCACTGAAGAACATACCACCATACCCTTAGCTACCTATCAGTTTTACACCTGTAGAAACAAAATATTCTAGCAGGGCTCTCCAATACTGTTTCAAGTTGTGCTGCTATTTGGGAAGCTCATTCTTGACAGACCTCACATTTCTGCTTTTGTTCAATTAGTTTTTATGACCTTAACAGTTGAATTTTTACACACATACATTTTGCTTGAAAAGAAGAAATTTATAAAGGCAATATCAGGAGGCACAAAGCAGGAACTTAAATCCTCGGTGTTTGATGAAAATGTCATAAGTGGGAAAATGATTCCTTTGTATAATCTGGTGCAGTGAATCGCTTTCCTCAAACACTGAATATTTCCTTTAATGGTACATCAAGTGATCGTGGCAAATCCAATGGTCCTGAGTAACCAAGTGATTTTCTTTTGGCTATAAAAATTGCAAGGAGTTCCAATCTGACAACTTCAGTTCACAAAAAACGCACAAAATTTTGCTTTCCTTCCCTCATTCATTCCACCACCACCCTGGTACTGCATCCTTCTATTTTCAGCATCAGCCAAATTAAAGGAAGTGTACAGAACTCAAACTGCTAATCACCTGCTTGTACTATTGATCAGCAGCTTTTACAACTTACTACAGCTGAATGACAAACAACCACAGAAATTTAAGAGCACACTACATTTAGACTTTTGGAAGCAGACACCCTCCCACACCTTTCCAGTAGTTAATTCCCCACTCTGTTTTAGCACAGCAGCTTGAAAACTGTGCACTGCATCACCCAGAAACAGATCCATCTGGAAAAGGATGCATTTCCTAGAGGTTTTGGTGTTTCCTCTGATCACTGCCCTGACATGGAGAGTACTTGTGCTAACACAGCATGGAGAACTCCACAGAGCTAAGAATGAACAGCCAGCACTAGTCAGAGCAGCAAAGCCTCCAGGAAAAACTGCACAGAACTCCAGGCTGACAAAAAGAAGGACCATCCACCCACTGCTCCCCTTCAAGACACAGAACAGTAAGTTTGCAGCAACAACTACTGGAGTCTGTGTTGAACAGATACCCTGTAATCAGCTTCGAGACTCCTGGACAGTCAACAACTATGGATTTTTTGTCTGTTGATTTTACTTGGATTCTTGTTTCCTAATAGTCCTAAAAAAGGTGTAAGTAGAGGACTTAATGGCCATGTTATTTCCCTACTATCTCCAGAATGACAGTAGCTTAAAAACAGCTCCCACAGAAGAAACAACAGGTAGGAAAGGGAGGATGAACACCCTTGCTCGAATACTTTCCCATGAAGAAGAGTTCTACCATTTCCTCTGCCCTCCAAAGTAGCCCTTAAAAAATAAAAATTTTTTAAAAAAAAAAGAAAAAAAGAAAAAAAGAACCCACTAAACAGCTTACATATTCATGAAAAAAGGATGCACCAAAGTACACATTTCTTAAAATATATGCTCTGGTTTTTTATAGTCTCAAAAAGCAGTAAATATATTTTTACCCAAATTCTCAGAAATGCTATTCTGCACTATACAGATTTGTCAAACTGGTACCCAAAAGAAGATATAATGCCCTAGGAGGGGCCATGCAGAATGAAACTATTTACAGAGCCTCAGCTGCAGAAGTCACATTGTACCTGGGCTATCATGCAGTTGAAAGCAAACATTTATCAATGAGGAACAGACTACATGCATTTGTTTACCTGAACTCGTTATCCTACCTGTGAAGGAATGTTTGTTGGACACAGGTGACAAAACAGGAAAATCACAACAAAATTCAACCATGTAATTAAAAAACAATAAACCAGTTCCTGTATCTCACTGTGTCCTCCAATAATGACAAAAAGTATGTTTTACTTATATAAAGCAGGTAGGGCACCACCACATGATACCAACATCAAACTAAGCAGCAACCTGCCAACAACAGGCAGACAGTAATTTCACATGCCATTAAATAATTAAAGCTAAGTGTCCAAAGGATTCTTATAACCACATGTTTGACAGTTTTCAGGAAGCAAGACTCAATATTTCACTGCATATTCAAAAATGAGCTCGTGTGCTTTACAAGGTCTCTGCACTCCTGTGAACCTTGTCCATTATAAACACAGGCTCGAGATATATTCTCACTTTGAGATAACTTACACAGTTGACTATTTGCAGGGCAAACGAATGCAATCAAACAGTAAAGCTTCAAGGAGATTAGAGAGCTGCCAAGGTCTGAACTATATCAACAGCTTGAAGTCAGCTCATTCAATAAAGCTTTGACAGTATTACACTGGCAAAACAAACAAACCCATGGTGTTCCCGTCGGCCGGGGCTTCCTGTTGCACTGGCTCTTTCTGCTCATGTATGGAGGGAAAACATACCTGTTGATTGCCATTTCTAGAGAAAGAATGGGATCCTACTGCCCAGGAACATCACACCACAGGGCTGCTGGGGCAGCACCCAAGCTCAGTCTGTGCATCCCTGCTGGGTGGTAACTAAGTGTTCTTGCTTTATTTCAAACTGCATTTGCCCAGTTTTAGCTACTGCTCCCCTTCTACCCCATCCTCTTTTCCAAGTTGTCACACGGAAGTCAAATGTCTGACAGAAATCAGAGTGTATCATATGACTGTGTTTCAGTCAAACTGGCAGCTCCACAGCAGAAAGCCTGACTGGGTCCCAGCAGACAGTGATGGTCTGCCTGAGTTACATTACTGTCTTTTAGTCACAGTATTCATTGCTTCCCACGTTCACTTTTCCTTCTTTTGCCTGGAATGGTTCTCAGACCAACACCCACATTTTAGCCACCTGAAAGTAATGGTTGTTCTCTAATCACTTCATACTTCTCAGTGTCTTAAAATGTACTGAGAGTCTTTAGTATTTTGGCAGGGGGTGAACTGTTATCTGAAAACGTTTATCCCCAGTAGTGATTGTTTAATATCTTCTTTACTTACTGGAGAAAATTTATCTTTTTATTCTTGCAATATGGAAACACAGTAGCTGGTTCCCCTCTTACTATAACGCAGCCACTCACTTGGTATCATATAGATGAATGAATATTGGCAAATTTACATCCTCATTCACAACACTTCATATTTGGTTTGTCTCAATTAAAATTATTTCTTCTTATTAAGCATAAATCAGTTGTCCAGTAGTTCTTAATTGACACTTACCTTCCTTTACCAACTGCTTTTACTGCTACTGACTTGCTTGTATTTTTTCCCCAGAGGTTTCCCTTTTCTATTATTTATACTTTCTAGTCACTCTGACCAGGACTTTTTTTTTAAAAAAAAATATACATCTTTGCTCCTCTGGAAAGAATGCTTGGTTTTGAAGGGTGTATACCAAACCAATTGAAATGGTTTCCATCTATTTCTGTTTACATTTATTTTCTTCTCAATCAGTAAATTCTTCATGGCTCTTTGTATAGAAATAACAACCCTTCCAAAGCCTTTGCATATTACTACATGCATGAGTGTATACAAATACACAACATCTCTAACTTGGGTTAACATTTTATTTGCACATAAATTTAGTGGCTTCAAGCTCATGGGACCTGAAATTCATATACACAGCTGGAGGTGCTCTTAGCTAATTTCTTTTTAAAGGTCTTCTGCATTTCCAGCAGATTTGCAAGTGGCTGGAAAATCTCAATTCTGCCTCCTCCTACAGATTTAACAGATCTTGTCTCCTTGATTTTTGTGCTCAAGCACTAAAAGAAAAGAACTAGACATTAGAGTGCCTGTGTTCTCAAACACCACAGAGCACACAAAGATCAATGAACAGCAGTCAATGTACAGAAATGCAGCATTTCCAAGCAAACCTAAAACACCCAGATTCACTTCTGGTTCAGTATCTCTTAGCTTATTATTTCTGTTTGCAAGAATCTGCTTACTAGAGTGCTGTGGATTTATACATTGATGACAAAGAAACTTTTATTTTCAGAGTTATTAGAAGAAAACTGCAGGCAGCAAAGCTGGGAGCTGGTGAAGGTTTGACCCTACAGAACGTACGAGCAATACATTGAACAGCTTGTATTCTCCACGACCTATAACAAGTCATTTTACCTACTGTGTAGAGAACACTTTAATACTTGAGAGAAGGCAGAATCTCCCTTTCTATAGCTCATTAGTAACCAATTTCCATAGTTCATTAGCAAGCAAAAGGAATCTAAACCGACACCTTGAAAAATTGTCCTGTGCTTAGTAATAAACTTCCCCTCCTTTCCAGGTTAAGGCAAATATGCACAGTATGCACACTTTGGATTTGCATTTCATGAATTTAACACCAGTGCTGCAGAACAAAAATAGAACAGTTTTATTCGTCCATGGAAGATAATATACTAAGTTCTAGCCTTCACTGCAAAACCAATCACTGCTCTATCAGATTCTGGACATTTTAAGCACTTGGGAACTCACAAAATTGAGATTCTTTCCTCTGGAAACTATAGAGCCCAGCAAAACATATAACCTACTTAGTACATCATACTTCTTATAAAAACTTTCATTAGGGCTCTCTGAGCAATTGCCAGGACAAGTAGGTTAAACCTTCGAGCATTCCTGTGAAGGACAGAGGTGGAGGAAACAGATTTTGAGGTAACAGTAGTGCCAGGCAGGACTATTAGATCATCTTGCATGGTCCCTGCATCCATAAGAAATGAAAAACAAAACCTGAAAAACTGTTTATAGAAATCCCCTGTGTTTATCACAAGCTTCCCCTCTCTCTTTTAGGGTGTATGTGTTTATGGAAACCCATGGTGCAATTAAGTGGTATTTCAGCACCGGAGAACACCAAGAACGTCCCCCGTTCTCTCCATACAGCACAGACACTCAGTGCAGCTCGTACCTGCACATCCACAGCAAACCATCTCCAGTGTCTGAAGCAGTGAAAACAGGTACAACTGCACTGACTTCAGCAGAAATGTGCTTGTTCTGGCTGATGGTAAATTTGATCAAGGCTCTATATTCAAACAGCTGCTCATCTGAGCCTATCATCATGTTCATCTAGCACTTGCAGACTCAGTTGCCCTCCGCTGCAAAGGAACATATACAGACACAGTTCTTCCTTTGTTCTACTGCAAAGCACCCAAACCAACAAATCACCACTGGAAGCAACACACCAAGCCATCATGTCACATTGAGGAAGTGATTCATGGAATATTGTGGTTTTAAAACTGCTCATCTCTACCAGCTGAACCAGACAGTTTTTCCTTCTACCATTTCTTAGCAGTATTAATTATTATTTTAACATTTTAATAATAAATACCCATCTCCCCTTCACTTTAAAAAGATATTTCTGCTCTTAATGCTCCTCTGAATCCTTAATCTTGTCTTCAAAAACATTATCACTTCCATTAAAATGATGTGTGTGTATATACACACACAAATAGGCATTCAATCGTTCATATTCCACAGGTACTCCGGAAGGGCCCTTTCCACAGCTGAAACTTTCAGGTAAAGTCATTTCTTACCAGCATGACAGAACATGATCCCTTTGATGAAGTGGCCAAAAAGCTGAAGCCACTTACTTCTCTAACACTGGTTAACACTGGAAGTCTCGCTGAGATCAATTTTAATCTGCCATTTATTACTACTTCAAGAACTCTACATGCCTTCAAGAGAATCTACAGTAAACCCCTTGCCCTTTTTATCTCCTTCATACCTCAGATCACAAAACTAATATAAGTCACAAGCTTTAAGAAGATATTGCTTTCCTGTTGACTCAGATTGCTTCCAAGCAGCTTTGCACACAAAGGTATCATTGCATTACATCACACAGACCTTTTAAACTTGCAGTACGAGGCAGCAATAATGCATACAAAACAGCTGGAGGACAGGTTTCATTTCAGCAAGACATTTTGGTGATTCTCTTCAGAGGAAAACCTTTGTCTTCCTCTTAATGCATTGCTACTATAAATGTTTCATGAGCATAATGTTTTATGCGGGTGCTAAGTAAGGAAAAGCCAAAAAATACTTGCTACTTCCAGTAAAACAACTGAACCCTAAGCCATTGAACAAAAGTATTCAGATAAATGCCTGCACATACACAGATCACTATAAAAAACCCACTTTCATTGATCAACAAAACATTACCAGGTTACACCTGACAATTCCATCTTACTAATTCAGTATCACTGAAACACTTCATAATGGAGCTGCAGCTGTGGTAACCTCTATGGAGTTAATCTCCCTATGCAGGAGACAAGACAGAAGACAAACCAGAGACTTCATATGACTTGGATCCTATCAAATCTGGTTGCAAGGATGCATCAATTTTCTTGCCTTTGCAGTGTGTGAAAGGGCATTTGAGGTGCACATGCAGCCAATTATTACAGCAACAAATAAATATTTTGCAAAATAGAAGGGAAACACCAAGCAGTACAATCACCTACTTGACTTCAGAAAGAATTTACTTAGAGGTTTTTTTGGAGAAAAAAAAAAATAACAGGAATTTACTTGTTTAGTGGGAAACTTCTCGCTTTCACCATTTTGGCTCCAATTCAATAACACATTTAAAGAATTCAAGAGTTAAGTTCACGTTTAAGTATGTTCCTGAGTTAAAGCCAAGAAGTAAAAATGGGCTGTTGAGCCAATATAGAAGGAACACAGCATTAAACCAAAGGTTCCAATGGCTGCAACCTCACACACCCAGCTGAGCACACACAGTATGAAACTCAATATTATGAGGTACGAGTCTCTCCTACATCAGCTAAGAGCTCCTGCTCCAAAATCAACAACAGAATGGTTCTATCCACATTTATTTGTCTGTGCCTTGAGCACAAAGTCAAAATGTCATATAGGCTGCCTGTAGGTGGCTTTACCTGCTAGTTCTCAGGGCTCCCATCAATACCTGCAACTCTGCTGCTCTTGAAGAGACTCCCACAAACCCTGTGTGTCAGCTACACTTCACAACTGCTGCCACCTGACCTTCCACAGCACTCACTGCACCGGGGTAAAACAGCAAAATAGCTTTTCAGGGGTCCACCTCTCTCCAAGGTTAAAATTGTTAGAAGTGCAAATCTTTCAACCTCACCCACTCTGTGATATCACAGTACAGACAGTCTTAGACCCCTGCTTCACAAATGTGGATTACTATATAATGACAAGAAATCAGTTTGTTCAGCAGCCAATCCTAAATTACAAAAGCAAAACAAAAATTAAAATCTCTCACAGTAAATATACTCCCTTGAAACCAAGGCAAGAGGTTAAAAAGGTACAACAGTTTTTAAAGTAACCATGGGCAAATCTAGTTTTACCTTAATATTTGAAAATTCGGAGGGGAAATGTTTAGCAATTTCATAGTCAAAACAACAGTTCTTGACTCTTTCAGCATTTATTCTTTAAGCACTCTTAAAAGGACAGACCCAGCACAGGTTTCCTGGATTCAAAGGTGACTATTGGAGAGTGACAGGCACATCTTCATATTTCCAGCTTTTTCTATTTGCAGAATGGACCGAAACAATGGACCAGAAGAGGAAGCTGCCATCCTCCACAAAGGAAGCAGACAGGGAGAGGTGCTGTCCCTTAATGCTATTTATACTGCTGCAGCACTCCCAGCTTGTGGAGGTCTGCAGCTGCTGAGCCCTGTGCAGAAAGAGGAGCAGCCTCAGCCCCAAATGGTTCACCCAAATGGGATGTCAGACCAACCCCAGCCCACACTGATCTTGCTTGGTTCTTAAACAAACCAGCAGTTTCCAAATACTGATATTTAAACAAATGAAACCCCACCCACAGCCCTCTGAGCAGCCTGGCTCTCTCTGCCTTTAGCTTAACGGGACAGCAAAGCCAATTAAAATAAACAGATTTATGATGCTCACAGCCTTTCTGCATCAGCACCATTCATGCAACACTTACCAAAAAAAAAAAAAAAGGAAAAAAAAAAAGGAAAAAAAAGTAGTAAGGCCTGTAGCCAAAATAGCTGAAGTTACATTGAAGGAAATACTTGAGGGATCCTGCTCACAATGGGTGGTTTCCTGCAGCACCAGCCCCGCTGCCACTCTCCCCAGGAAGGCCCCACAAGAGCATTAAGCCAGGCTCTTTTTCAGAAAGCTCAGGCTTTAACCAGTGGCAAGAGGAAAAGGGGGGAATATTAACCACGGGTAAATCAGTGCTAGCTTTCCCCACACACTCCCTTTTAAGTCTTCTACAGCTTGAGAGCAGATTCACAGAATCACTCCCAGTGATCACAGAGAATCACTCTGAGTTGTAAGGGACCCACATGGATCATTGGTTTCCATGACGTGGGCATGGCCCTTTGCATCTGAAACACTGGCTGTAATGACTTCAAATGCAAAAATGTATAATAAGGAATATATTTATAAAACCAGAAGCACTTTTTCTTATACTCCATAATTACTTCTATTCATACTTTTAAATTATACAACATTTAACAAGGACTATACTCTGGTTAAAATGGAAGGCAGTTTACCAATGTGACGTTCACTGGTCCAAAAAAAGAAGGCTAAAATAGAAACAAGAGGAAAACAAAGCCAAAAATCCATCCACACCATTAAATTATCCTTTTCCTGTCACCACCAGTTTATTCTGACCATATGAACACTGCTATGTCATTCTTCTCTTGCTTCCACAGGAGGGAAGACAGAGCTCCACTGAAATCAGAGCAACACAGAAGTAATCATAAAGCACATAAAACTGCACCCAGGATATAAAGAAAATTCTGCTGTCCACTGGCACCCAAATTACAAATTCAGACTACAGGCTGCAGGGGACTGTCACACAAGAACACAAGTATCTCAATGTAAGGCACTGTAATTTGATCCAGTTAGCCTGGAAACTCTTCAGGGCCAAGTGTCTTGTACATTTGTTGTGCTACATGAAGTATTGACCAGGCTAATACTACAAATCCATACATTTTTAAGAATTCATGTCAGTGTACACTTGGCCTTCATAATTTCTTAAATCTAAAGAAGCACTACCCCGACCACTTTTTTCTCTCTTGGGAAAATCAACCACAGCATCCCTTCCTTCCCCTACTGAAGTCTGTGGGAATAGGCTCCAGCTCAGACTTTGCATACTTATTATTTGTCATTAGCTACTAACTCCCACTCAGAGTGAACCTGTGCTACTTCCATAACCACCTGCATAAATATTTTTTGTCAAACCACAAAATTGCAGAAAAAAACAAATGAATGACCATTACAAATCCATTTGGGCTACATCATTATCATTTCAGACTACAACCAAATCCCATTTTCCCTTTGCAAATTCAATTTCCATCAATAGCCCCATACATCAGTAGCTGCTCATGTTTGTGGCCTCATTTTTTACATTAAAAAAACTGAAAGATTACTGCCAGTGTATAATAGGCAAACTGCATTTTCAATTCCCAACACATGTGCTTCAGGGGGGAAAAAAAAGGAAACACAAGGTAAGAGGAAGAAATGCAAATAAATGCACTGCTATCAGTTGTATATTACCCTAGTGACATTACCATACTTCATATCTCTGGTTGCATACTTCAGAGGGGAAAAAAAACCCCACTACACTGCCATTCAAGTTAATTCTTTTATCATTTTTACTGAATATTAGTTTACTCTTTAGGTTTCTATGTTATTTACCCAGAGGCAACAGAACTAAGCACGGATTTGTCTTTCTGCGTGTATAGTTTTTATCTACTTTGGCAAAATTTTTTTCCCATGACCAACACGGATAACAAGCTAGATTTCAGGTGAAACACTGCTTTCCAAGTGGCAAGACGAAAGTCCAAAACTAAAAAGCAACCCTCAGATACTGAAAAGGTTAGACAACTTCTTGGTGTCCCAAACCTTCTTTTCCACCCATTCTGAGGAACACCAAAGACCAATGAAATCTGCAGGAGTCAAAACTCAAGATTTCCCACCAAAAAAAAAAATAAAATTGCAGTGCCTCATTATTACAGCTACCAGTACCCAACACACTGAGGAAATCACTCGCACTGAATTCCAGCATCTGTGCTGCGTGGATAATTCAGTCACATTAGCTGGTCACTTCTGGTAAACACTCATTTCATCTGTGATGTGCTGCAATGCAACAGAACAGCTCTTGAGGGAATTGCAGCAGGCAGGTAGTTCCTGCCAATAATTTCAAGGGTCCATTCTCACACCAACACACCGAAGATTCAGACACAACACCAATTAATGCTAATTGTAGTTTTCTCCAAGTCCCTCTGCAACCAAGGATGACAGAGACTTCAGATGTGGTTCTTAACGTAAGTGGCAACAGTAATTTTGTTCACTTCAAAATCCTTTCTGGATGCAGAGCTCTAAGCTTGATAAATAAGGTTTACCAAGTTCTTACATGGCAAAAGTACCCTCTATTCTAAGAACTCTACACAAATATTTTTCTCCACCTCGGTGTCACAGCTATCTGAACAGGAAATGGTTGTTCTGTAGGTTTTCATGCTGCATTTCCCTAAACACAGGGATCTTCAGAGACCTTGACAAAGTTTTACCAAGAAAAATGTGAAGGGCCCTCTCAGTTAACCACAGCCTGAGCACAACAGATCAAATTTACTCCTGGGGAGTAAATTTCAGGTCAACACTGTCATATTCATCAATGGAGAACTTTGAAGGCAAGGGTCATTTGGTACAAACACCACCTCAATTCCCCCATCTCTATCTGTGAAACCTGTAGTGAAGGACAAATATGGTTTAAAAAGGACATTTTGGGAATAGAGTTTTTACACTGCAGTTTCACACCAGTCCTACAAACACCAAAATTAGTCTAACAAAGATGCCCAGAGGTGCATCCATCCATACAGACCCTTTCAGGTAATGGATACAACTTAGACTAAAACTGTGTTTGCTACCAATATTTCATGCCTTAATCATTGTATGTTTAAACACACACATCTACAAAACAAACGTCATGTCCACAGACCACAAACTTATACAGAAAAAAACAAAACAGAAAAATGTTAACAATTAATTAAACCAGTTCTCATTACCTCAATTTCCATCTGCAATTATAATCATTTCCCATTTAAACTATCTACCACATTTTATTCTTAATTAAAAATTACATCCTTGCAATGAAGTGCAATATGAATTAACAATTCAAATGTTATCTATGCAAATTCCTTAGTCCTTTGATTTTTTCCCCCATTTATGCAAAGTCATGTGTAGGTTTATTTTTATTAAGCTTGTATAACTTCACTCAACGTCTTCTGCTCTGAACTCTACACAGATTTCAATCCAAGGACGCAGAACTAAGTTGTAAATTATATAATTTCTTTTCAAGTCTCATACTACTCATTGAAGAATCAATACATATGCGAAGAGATATCTTGCCAAATAATTGGAAAAAACTCTGTAATTTTAAGACATGTTAAATTTTCCAATGGTTTTGACAACAGCCATTTCTTCAGACCCTGCTGTGCAAAGCCAATGGAAAAATTACTGTAACATAACAAAAACCCATCTTTAAATCAGCTTTGTCTACACCCAGAGTTCACTGACTTGACTCCTCAACATGACTCTGTGCCCTCAACCCTCCCAGAGGCATCTCTTATCCAATTTGGTTTTATCTCCCTCTGCAGTATTTTGAGCTTTTATCCCAGATATTAAATTTCTTCCTGCTTCATCAGCCAAGAGCGAACTCATCTCAGATTCTCCAGGTGAACAAACACAACAAACAATATTAATGCCTTATAATATCAATCACTTGCCTACAAATTTTGTTGATTTCGAAGTGATTCAGCAACAAAGTAGCAGTAAAATGGTAACTTTTTTCGAAGTCTAAATGGTTCACCACCCGCTTTGTATTGAGAAAACCTGAGAGTTTAAAGCCCATTTAACAAGAGTGCCATTATAATAACACATCCATAATTACATACACATCCTACCAACATCGCTCACTGCCTTGCCCAAAGCTACTCTTCCACCCCATTCCAGCAGGAAACCCACCAAGTACAGGACCAGCTGAAGCTGTGCCACACACACAAAACGATGGGGGATTTCTCAGCGAGGATCAGCCAGCTCCAAGAAGATGCCTGTGATTCTGTGTTCTGGCTTCCCTGCCAAGAGAGGGCATTCTGCAGCTGGGAGAAATTAAGGCATCACACAGTAAGTTTTCTTCAGCTGTGTGGTCGGGGTTATTCAGAATAGCAATCAGCTGGGTATGCTCAGTAAGGAAGCAAGCAAAGGTGGCCAGCTGCTTCACTGATAAGATCCACACAGAGATTATCATTACAGCCCGCAAGATGAATTTTTCAAGGTCCAGAGGGCAGTGCAATGGCTTTAAACTGAGTATATACTTATGAGGCAATTAGATGCGTCAATATGAGGCACAAGAAAAATGCGGCAGATTGGAGCAAGATCTGCAGTTTACCAAATTACAAGGACAGATCTTGAAGTCAAATTATACAAACACAATTACACAAATTACACTGTAACCTTCAAAGGAAGAGGTCTTCATTGTATTCCAAAAGCCTCATTTTGCTTTATTAATAAATTCTGGCAAGACAAAGTTTGAAGTCATGCATTTATTTCAGTGGTTAGTTTAAAAACCCCTTTATTCAATGATCTTTTTCTGTCATAATCTCCTTATCTAATTTAAACAGAGTGCATTCTCCTGCTATGAATGTAATTTTCATTTAAGTTGCTATAACTTGTGCACAAAGGAATATGTCAATTCAGCTCACCGGCCGATGTGTTCTCCTGTGCTGTATGAGAGCAAAAGTAGACTATTTATTACATCCCAAAAAGAGAGTTGCTTCTTTCTACTTCCTTGTAAAAAGGCCAGATAGCATCAAGCCCCAATATAGCACACCTGGGAGAAGTCATGGGAAGCTTTTACACAAACACTAAACTCTCTTTTCTTTCTTTCCCAGCCTGCAAAGTCTGCTTGAGATAAAAGCAACCAGAAAGGACTAAGATGTCTGAAGGCAGTTCCCCAGCATTGTCTTCTCCCTTTCACTCTTTTAGAAGCAAGCACGTATGAAGTCTCTGTCTCCCCCTCCAATTATGTCATTTGTCCTCTGCTAACTCTTATCCGCATAAAAAAAAAAAATCCTTCTATCCAACATTGTAATTGGAAGAGCTTTAAATAGATAATTTAACCTTGTGAGGATGTTCATTTTCACTGTGCGTATCTCTCCAATCTATGAAAGAGACAAACCCTTTCACCTGAGCGTGCCATTCTTTAATTGCGACAGCACTGTGAGATAATGCATTGCAAATAGTTGATCAGCCTGGGGGGAGTATGAATGCCCAAATATTTAACAGTGATGCCTTTTAAAATGAAAACTCAGGCTTGCAAAGACAGCTGTTGCATGATCAGCAGCATACCAATACTATCACACACTGACAATTTATTTCACACACCAAAAAGATCTGCTTTTTCAGAAACAAATCAGTAATTCGTATTTTGATGTCTCAGCCACTGCACATCAGTTTACCAGCTACTAGCCTCTCTCAGAGGAGATACGATCCAATTAAAGAGAAATGGAAAGATTACTGCTATTTGTCCTGTTTGAAAAATTCCACCAGGTCAGTATCAATGCTGACTTCATGATTATGAAGCTCCAAAGCAAACCAGATTTATCCTGTAGTCAGCCTTACAGGAGCTGAAAGGGTGCAGGTGTCGCTGTAACATCCTCTAGGTTAGAGAAATTCAAATAACACTGAGGAAAGGCTCCTTTTTTCTCATGTGTAGTGAGATCTGATACACAGGTGCATCCAAAAGGAATTCAGGCCATTAAAGAAAAAAAATTTTCCCAGGAAATACACACCTTTTCTTCCTCATTGCCAAGGTACTCATCCTCAGCATTGCCAGACATGGGGAACCCTAAGGATGTCTGCTGCCATGAGAAACATTGCCCAAAAAGATACCACAGAGTCCTCACAAGCATCTGGGATCCACTCAGTTCAGTCTATTGCTGGGCAGCACAAACTTCTTCTTGTCTTCCTTCCCAAGGACAGAAATCATCCAGGCTGATACCTGTACAGCTCCCAGGTCAAGAAGGCTTTCTGGCAGCCTAACTTCACTGGTGGCAGGGCAAGGCACCAAGATCCTGAATTCCCCACCAGAAAGGTGCTTCTGTCTCTCAGGATGTGAAGAGCCTTCCGCACCCTCTCTGCCCTCCCACTCTGTCTTCACATGGGCTAAAGCAGGAGGAACTCTTGCCATCTGATACCTAAATTCAGCTGAGCCCAACAAAATGCAGCAAAGAAGTTGAGCCCCTCTTTTGCCACACCAGTGAGAAGCCATTCTGGCTTCAGCAAGCTGGTTCAGTCAACCCTGGAGTGTGTGTACCTGGGCAGGCAACTGCTCATCCCTGGGCAACTCGTCTTGAAAGCACCACCAAAGACTTTACCAGCAGCCTGATGAGCCAGAGTCTAGGAAGGAGAAAGCACAGCCACCTCCCCAGAGCTTCTCATCCAAACATACATCTTCAGCTCCCACACTGACCACACCAGAACACTTCAGCCACACTCATTCAGCTGGAAGAAGGCAATGAGGAATTTCATGGTGTTTCTCTGGCCAAAACAATCCATGTCACCGAATGCAAGGAGACAAATGGATGCCTTCCTTAGTGCCTCCTTTCACTGTCACTTTGTAGGCATTACAGAAGATACTGGAACATAAAGGGCCGGGACACACTGTGTTTGATGGGTATTTTGTGATGAACATCGTCCAAATGGTTGAAGTCTAATTAAATTTAAATGCTTCTAATTCAGGTGTGACTTCAGTCTAGGGAGAACTGAGGAGTTCAGTTTGCCCGTCAGAGGTACAGTGTGTTGACACTGGCCTTCACTGCAAGGAAGACAGGGTATCAGATTCAGCTTTTCTGCAGCTGTCAGATCCAACCCCAGTGACAATAGCTGGAGCAACCTGGTCCAACATCCTGGAACTGATGGAAATGTAGACTGTCATCTGAGGGGTGCTGGTTACACACAAGTCAACTTAAGAAGGTATTTTTAGCATGTTTGTTCAGCTTCATCATTTCCAGAAATAGCTACAGCCCAGTCCATTGGTGCCCTTCTCAGGGATACTGGAACATCAGGAGACATCGAGGTCTTCAGGGGCAACACACCCCATTGCTCTTAAAGGCCTGCACGTCTTCAAAGTAAGGTTCAAACCAGGACACTAAAAACTATCATGTTGAAGATTGTACAATACACAGTCCAGAACCATAGCAGGGTTTCAGGTTTCCCCCCCCCCTCCTCAAAAATTATCATTACATCCTTTCACCTATTTTATGCTCGGGCAAATCACCCATGATCTGGTTTATTATACTATGCTATTTCTTTATAATTGTGCCTTGCAGAATTCTCACATGTTCCACGGTGAAAATTCTGGGCCTCAAAAACACTCCTGGGATGGCACAGAAAACAGCTGAACTGGGGAAGAAGAGGCAAAGAAAAATATAGCTGAACTTTACATTAAAATACGTGCCAAAAATAAACTGACTTTTAGAACACCAATGTGTATTTTACACAGACTCTGTTGTCATTGTTTCTATTGTTTTTTCTTGAAACACTAAAAAAAATATACAGCTGCTAAAATGGAGCCTAGACAGGAGAAAGGAAGAAATCTGGCTGTGAACATGATCGTACAAATAGCTTGTTTCTCCACTGCTTTGCCTCACTGAAAAAAAACGTGTCCATAGGCATTAGTGCCTGAAAACAAGCAATCTCCCCACAATTCCCCTCCATGATAGGAACTGCCCAAACTGATGAAGCAACATGTAAACTATAAAACATCAACGCCACTGTAGCTTTCAGGGAAGGAACTGCAATGAATATCATTGTCCTCTATCAACGTAGCCTGCGGTAGAGAAGTTTTTTCCTGTCAACGTTGCAATAAATCACTCACCAGTCAGATCTCATCTGGTGTTGCACCATCACACTCAAGGTGGAAATCTCCACTAAACTGAACAGGAACTTTTTTTTCCAAGACCAAAACCAACAGTACCAATAGTGTAACCAACTACCTGCTACTATGTGATGTAGCGTTTCTCCACACCACTTCAACTCTGGTGCAAAAGTAACCCATGTTATCAGTTCTTATATGTGCACTTACAATTCTGGCTTTCAAGCCAACAGAAAAGCAATAGCAAAACACATTTCAGCCAAAGGAATCACAAGGCCAGCAGCCTTCAGTATCACTTACCAAAGAAGTTTCCTGCCCTATGAAGTACCCTCGTTTGTTGTTTGGACAAGACTATTCTTGGGGTTAAAAAAAAATCCACCAAATTTCATTTCACAATGGTGTCTATAATCATAGATTCAGACACACGTTATGAATCCCCAGTGAGAAGTCAGTTCTACTCTACTACTACAACATCTGCTGAATATTTGTTCTAATCCACCTACTAAATGCTTTGCTAATGGAAGAAACCTATTCAGGTATATAATTCCTAGGTTTAATTATTGTTATGCTAGGATTCAAAAGCAGTTGTATTCATACATAAATATATATATAGCAATACATAGCAACTTGAATGCAAAATAGCACCTTAGGAGTGCTCAACAGACTAGACAGTGTTGTAGACTGATCCAAGAGCATCAGAGCATCCTCCTCAGCAGTGAGATAGAAAACATCTGAGAAATCAGGTCCCAGAGTCTGGAAAACTGCTCCAACCACTCAGCTCCGAAGGGATGGATGACACTACACCCTCAGCTTTGCATTCAGGCACTGGGGACTCCTTGCAGCTCATCTAAGGCCTGGACAGCAAACACTGTGCAAGGGGAAGGGCACAGCTACACTGGAGAGGGATGGGGCAAAGAAAGGAGCCCCCAGTCCAAACAGGAGCATTCGTGTAGATGAGGGGCAAGCACCTACAGCAAAGACACCACAGTGCTCAGAGAGGCAGCCCTGCACCTCTTGTAGCAACAACTCAGGAACCTACGCAGCAAAGGCTACCAGAATAAACACAAAGGCCAGTGACCACTGGAAAAAGTCATCAGTGGAATACAGTCCAGATGAAACAAAGGAATGGCAAAGCAGCTCTCTAAAAGTATTGACAGTTCTGAATAGTAGACAATCCTTCAATCTAAGGTCTTTTTCAGAGAGACTGCAAATATTAAGGACACTGCATTATCCTTACAGTCCACCTGAAAGATCTCTGGAGCTTTTTTTTTTGTTATATATCCAAACGCACAGCATTAGCTCCTTCACAACCATCTTGGCACCACTACAGTGTCATCCTGGAAGGCAGGACAGCACAGTCACATAATATAACAAACAGCCAAGCAGGCTTCTCACATAGCACATGTGTGAGGACAGCAAGGGCAGGACGAATGGGCCAATTTTTGCAGATGCTGCTTGTATCAGCCACAGCAGAAATCAGCAAAAGACATCAAGGGAAGCATGAGACAGTTCATCAGCTTTCCAGGGCAGACAGGACACTACGACTGGCTTTGATCCTTTATTTCACACAGTATTGCATGGCCCAGGCAGCCCGTGGTAACAGAAATGATGTTCACCAAAACCATGTATTTCATCTCCAGCTCACCAAGAAAGAACACTCTGAGCAAGGCTCACACACTTCAACATCATTTCCAATGAATACAACTGCAAGTCTGAAAATCAAACTGTACGGCCTGTGTCTCAGTGTATGTAGTTTAGAAACACTTGCTTTTGCAAGAAAGAGAGCACTGCTTTATTACAGTGGGTGCTCAGAGCCTCTGTTAACTGAAAGCACAACTGTCAGGCACATTAATAATTCCATTCTGATCTTCAGCTTTTTAGCAAGTGAACTTGTTACTAATAGAGTGCAAATGAGACAAGCTAGAGTTGTTTCTCTTTGACAGTGTGCATCTTACAACCCTCATCTGTCTCTGCAGACACTGCCTGCACCCAAAATGCCTGATGATGTCTCCCAAATACACGAGCTAACAGGGGAATGCAATCTCAAACCACAGAAATGAACAGTCATTGATCAAGATAACAATCAAAACTGTAAAGTGTGAAGGTGTAATCAAGAATACTGTGGAACTGTAAGACTCCTCAGGTCCAAAGAAAAAAGTTCATTTTCTTCTAAGTTGGTTTTCACCTTGAAAGCTAATTGTTGATAGAGAAAAGGTCACACTACTTAATAACATTAAACAGAGAATACAATACATGCAGATAGTGTTTGACATGAAGTATTAATTACCTTTTAGACAGAGAATCTGTTTGTGCTGTGATGTATCACTCCTTATATTGAACTATATATTGAGATTCACTTATGACAGGTGTCACTACTGTGTGGGCAAGTCACCTTACAATCCTACATCACTGTATACCAGGTTTGCTCATGTATTTTTAAACACAGGTGGCTTCTTGGCACATAAACATGAAATCCTGTGTGGTTTTAAGTGATTCATTAAAAAGAAATGGTTTTCTGTTTTGGTATCACATTCAAGAAATTTACACACAACTCTTACATTGCCTTCAAGGGTGAAGGAAATGTGTTTTTCATCATGTCATCTACTTACTAATTATGTTTTGTTCCTACAAAACACTGCTTTAGCAGTTTACTTATGAAAACAGTCTCTTGCTTTGATTACCAGGGTAGCCAGATCCACCTCTTTTTGCCCTTGGTTTGCCCTCTTCCTTGATTCATAAACATAACTGAGTGAAAGTAATTGAAAGCAAAAGAAAAGGTGAGAGAAAACTAAACCTGAGAAATTAAAGTAACATGTAGCTCATAAGACTCAGGTACTTCAAAGGAAAGTTAAACAGGAAATGAGATTTAGACCTTCCAAAAGGTTCTTTCCTTCAGAATTAAGAATTCCAGGAATTCTTAAACATATCTGAAATTATGAGAAGCACTGACCAAGATCACAGGAACCCAAAGAACTGATAAAAATATTGGCATTCATTTTTCCACAGACTCAAGTTTCACCTGGCAGAATTTAAAACAACATGCAGAAGAACAGAAATGCTCATATAGACCTTGGCCCAACATCGCCAGATGCTGAACTCCAGACGAGGTAGAGCAAACACCTCACCAAATGCTTCCACGCACCACAGCATCTGGTCAATCCTTTCTGGAAATGCTGTTTCTTAAGACACAAATTATTTCTTCCAAACCAGTTACCCTCACCAGTGACAAGAAGCCACCTCTGAGACATGAACCTTCATAAACACAGAGGGCAACCACCCCACGGTACCGTGTCCATCACTGCCCATTTGGGAAGCCTGCCCTGTACACTGCTGAGGATGATTTCCTGCACCCTGGCATCAGCTCACCAGAGCACCAACACATCCTCTTTCGGGCACTTCATCAGAGCACTACCTTCAGATATTTACTCTGATATTATGTTGTGGTTCACCACTGCCTTCCTAGGAAGCACCAACACTGCTGCAGTTGAATTTGACTCAGGTCAGTCCTTCTTGCTGACAATCTGCTGGCTGTGGGGAAAAAGCCAGCTGACAACACAACAACAGCTTCTTGCACGAACTGGTGTAATGCAGAAATATCCAAGACAAAAACTGAAGGCATGGGGATCCAGACTCTGCTTTTTCCACTGGAAGCCATCCCTGCAGAACATCACCCAAATGTGCCAGGGGAAGCCTGTGCTACTCTGCCAGTACAAGACTCCTGGGTCTCAGCATTTGCCACAGCCCCCAAGATGTTTTTAAACTACTTTTAACTGCCAAGGATTCTTTACTGCATTTATTGTTCAGTGATTACTTAAAAGTAAGCATTTGTTTTTAAATCATATTTGATATTTTGGAAAATAAACCAATTCCTACATATGCAAAAATCAGAAATTAATGAGATCTGGCAATTATCTTGATGGAAAGAACAAAGTGACTTAGTTGAACATACAGAGACTTACCAAAAAAAAAAAGTCTGCTCTAGTAGTTAAAAAACAAACGAAATTGCTTCTTATTGATTTTAATTTAGGTTGAAACACTAGCTGTCTCTCCAACAAAGCTAGAAATGGAAACAACTATAAATGAGTACAAGATGTGATAAGATAGACAGATTTTTAAGCAATCTAGTATAGAGATGACCTCCACTTTAGACTGTAGTTAAAATATGATATTATATGTATGGATCAATAAATAAGTTTGCATTTGTCTCAGCTCCAAAAGCTGAAGAGCTATCTTTTTTTCTTTAGCTACTCTAAAATGTTGTCCAATTAAGCTCCACTGTTTTTTTTCCTTACAGATCCTCTAGATTCTAATTTACAAATAAAATCAAGAGAAGCAATTAAATGTTAAGTACTATCAGCATGTTTCCCCCAGTGATGCACATGTGCAACAGAATAGAAGTAGTCCAATCTTGATACAGAAGACCAGGTTACAAATTGAAATACATTCGTATTACCATTACTGGCAGCTTCACGCTCCGGCAAGTAACAACATCAGGCACCACACGCTGCCCCTGCGTGAGCAGAGGAGGCTCCTGGACCACAATTCTCACAGGCTGCAGCAGCTCCAGATCCACTTTACTCCTCCACCCTCCAGAGCCAGCACAGACACAGAGCTGGGGCAAACAGGGGCTTAAGTGTGCACAGGAAGAGTAAGTGCAGCACAGAACAGTGCTGCAAGGGACTTTTGGTGATGGCCATCCAGTCCATCATGTTCAAGGCTAATTAAAAGCTTCCTGGCAGACTGCCTGGTCACTCCTCTCTGCTCTCCAGACAGCACACACTGCCAGGGCCTGCCTGGCTCACACAGCACTCTGTCCTGAAGCACACCAGAAGTATCAGTATCGATCAAACACGATTTATGATCCTTTCAGCGTGCCAGAACTTGAGGCAACACTACCTGATAGGTATGGATCAGATCTTCTCTGTGTTTTTTGTGAAGGCTTTTATACTTGGAAGACTGGACTCCCTCTTTCCTTCAGCCATAAGGATCTCTCCACTCTCTCACCCAACTTCACACTCACCAGCCTCTTCCCAGACAGGATAATACTAGCTGGGGCAGAAGGGACTGTTTTTTCCTCAATTGTTGCATGATGCTAATTTGCCAAAACAGCCAGGATGAAATTGAAAAGCTAAAAGTACCCAAGGGAGGCCACCCTAATGGAAAAAGGACCACAGTAACAGAGAAGATCTTGCAACCAGTTCAATATCAAGCAGCAGAAAACAAACGCTGTGTCCCAAAGCCAGCAGCATGAGTAACAGTAAGGAGATGAGCGATGGAGGGTGGGGGAAAAAAAAACAACCAAAAACAAAAACAAAGAAAGTCCACCACATTTCAAGAAATCTACTGCCTCTTTGGGGTCTCATCCAACTTGTAATCCCCACTCCAAGT
Organism: Pachyramphus minor; assembly: GCA_013397135.1. NCBI lineage: Eukaryota > Metazoa > Chordata > Aves > Passeriformes > Tyrannidae > Pachyramphus > Pachyramphus minor. The sequence goes on along the minus strand of VYXB01008623.1, from coordinate 107,147 downwards.
TTCTGATGAACGTCACATCAGTGTTACCACACAAGGGCAATAACTGAGGCCAGGTGACAGGCAGGTTCTGGAGCTGTGTGAAGCTTTCAGTGTATAATGCTTAACAGAAGTCAAACCCTAAAACTGCCCACTTTAGATAACTCCACAACAGTTATGGGATGCACTGACTGCTACTGCCTTGAAAAATGCTGGGCTAAAAAAGGAAACAAACAAAACCCCAAGAAATGATGCATCTGAGACACCAACACTGCAGATGACTTAAGCCTTTCTTTCTATTTCTAAAATTGCCATTATAGCAGCATTCAAATCACATTTAAAAAAAAAAAAAGAAAAGGAAACAAGATACATTCAAAGAGTTTATTTTAGGCCACATCCACTGAACAGCAGAGTATTTTGTTCAGCTCTGACTCCAATAATGATCTAGAAGTCATACTAGGCAAACAATCAACATGAGCTTCCTTGCTGTGCCAGAAAAATAGGCCACTGAAAATCCTTGGACAAACAGAAAGGGCAACAGCATTGCACATACATAATATGAATAACACCAGTGTTCAGTTCTGGTGTGCACCTTTCTGGAAAAAAAGAAAAATGCAAAAAATGCAGAAAAAAAAAACCAAAAAAACCAACAGATTGCTACAAAAATTATTCAAGGACTGGATAAAATCTGGTGGCAAAGGGCTTGGGGGGTTCAGATCACGGAGTTAATCAGGACATTGTGACATGGTTTTATTGTAATGGACTCTCATGGTAACAAAATACCAGAGGGCTCTTAAAACTAGTAAAGTGAAACAGATAAGAGACAGTTGTTAAACTGGTTGCGTACTTAGAATTTGATCTTCAGTAATTTTAACTACCATTTTTTTTGTTTGCTTATTTATTTTGGTAACTACTTTATTCAAGGAAAGAAGTTGGGTATCATTTAAAAATGGGCATCAAACAAATTATTGATTTTAAAGAGACAATTGACAGCTGTTGACAGGAAAATTCTCAAATACCTTTGCAACAGCACAGATTTGCTTAAAAAACCAGGTACAATGCAACAGAACTATTCCAAGGACTGATTATTATGATAAGCACTCTCCAGACAGCCAGGATTTTGACGGATGGACTGGACATCTCCACTTCACCACAGGCAGAATCATACTAAGAAATGGTTCTGCATTTCACCATACAGTAAAAGAAAAACTCCAAGAAGCATAAAGACAGTAGTAAAACTGTGCATCTTTGCTACAAAGCCACCCTATGAAACTGCTGAAAAGAACACACACACAGTTGTATTTCAGAATGATGACATGATGAGGTTTGTGGTGCAAATCCTCACCAAACTAAAGCTGCAACAGCAACAGCAGCATCAGTCGTGCCACGAACACCGTGTGGCAGCTGAGGACCTGCCATTACACCAAGAGAAGACATCACAGAATTTGCACATTTTGCACCCCGATTTTGCAAATATAGCAATGAATTAATTCACAGTAAACAGAAGGGAAGTGTTTTGCGATGCATAAACAATGTAGTAAGAAACAATTTAAAGAGTCACAGTTTCGGGAACTGCGGTCGCTGAGCACAAACTTCTAACACTTACTTAAATAGCTAAAACTGCACAAAGGTGTCACTTTGGAACACAAACAGTTATAGAGAAGCCATATAATCTGATGCAAAACCCTTGGGCAAAGAAGGAAAAATAAACAACTAATTTTAGAACCTGAATACTCCATTAGCAATTCTCACCAATTAAAATATGATGCAACTGCTGTCAACAGGCAAATTTTAGTTGTATTTTAAGGATGGATTTAAATACAAAATACACAAGCTACTGCACTTTAAGAATAGTAATTCAAGTAGCTCCAAGTAACATGGAGGCCAACAAGGAGAGACACTCAACTGGCTCTCTCTGCCTACCTAGTGAAGGGATGTAAAGTTTAAGAGACAGTCATGCTGCACAATCCCTCATTTCTACTTTGATTGCAGTAAATCTATACCATAATCTTCAGAAGTCTAAAAGCACCTTAGGAATCTAAATGCCAATGAAAGTCTATTGAAAATTTAATCCCTACACTCACTTGTGATAGCAATGTAGATCTGTACCTCATTATTTGAAAGCTACTAGATATCTTTATTGTCTTAGTTTGGCATTTCCAGGGGGTGGGAGGGTAGGGAGGGATGGACAGACAGAAGTCTCATGCTGAGGCCCACTAAACTGAGGTTTATATAAACATGCATACACCAAAAAAATCCCTAAGCTTCCTCTAAAAAAACTCTTAGATAACAGTTATTTATTTTGAGATGTGTATCACTAACTTTACTACCTCCTGAGACATAAAACAAATTCTCCTCAAATCCAGAAGGGAATAAATAAATAAATAAACAGGAAAAAATATTTTACAGGAGACCATTTTTAAGTCCACCAAACTGACAAAGGCAGGGACTGCTCCTCAGCAGTGCTGGGGCTACTTCACAGACATTCTTGTATTAAAGAAATATAACGAGACCCAAAGAAAATAACTTGCTTACTGGTGAGGACCATCAGAAAGGGTCAGGACAGAACTGTTTCTATTTACCTCTGAAGTAAACAAAATTATTTCCCAGTGCATTGGCACAACTGAACCTACCACCATTTCCTACTTCTTCAGTGTTCACCTCTTCTTACAATCAAGTTCCTCTTCTACTCTAGGACAACTAACATTGGCAATAAACAGCCTGACAAACTCCAAGGACCTCCAGGTCTAAGAATTCAGACTGCTAAAAAGTAGGAATCCAAACTGTAGATACTTTCATAGGAGTAAGAAAAGGGCAAGGCACTGCTGTGGTTAAAGCAAGTATTATAGCATTTCCTGTGTCTCTTACAAGCCTCCTACGAGGATAGAAAATGGAAAGATTGAGGTGTGGGAAAACTGAACAACTCTCCACTTTGCCTGCGAGGAGTTATCAGATAGCTTTCCTTTCCTGTCAGCAGAATAAACTGACTCCAAACAGAAGAACTTGAACAGCACTCTGTCAGGGAGACAGGCACATTTTATTTAAAAAATAATAAAAAAGAGAACAAAACAGCTGTCACAAGACCAAATAACATCCCACATTTTGCTCCTAAATACCAATGCAGCTCTGCAGGGCTCAAGGTCTCATTCATTACGTTGCTGCAAGCAGAGGAAAGGATTTTTCAAAGCAGCTTTCCTAAGCTAAGCATCCAAGTCTCAAAACACCTAGATTTTCTTTTGAAAGGCCTCCATGCTATGAATGCAAAGTCCCTCAAAGCAGGCACTGGACAGGATAAACATGTATCAGGCATCACTGTAGCATTTCTGCATAGAAGAACTGCAACACCCACATCACTCAAGATTTTATGTGTCAGTACTGCTGGCAGGTGCATGATGCCATGATGCGGTCAAGTTTTAAGTTCTAGAAAGTGGTATTCAAGTGACTTGATAATTAAGAACACCAGTACTTCAACTCCCAAGCAATCTCAGAGACTTATAATAAAACCACATGAAAAAAAAAAGGCCATGCACCAACTGATTTTACTTTAACCATAGTTCACTTGAAGACCAATTCAAATTGCTATAAGGTGAGCAGTGTAGTAAAAACATGTCTTAGAGTGATTACATGAACTTCTTAGCTTCCTTACTGCCCTGTGTCTTCCCTCCTCCTCCAGACAGGTGGGGAGTTTATTCCCACCACTGTCTCCTCCAGTTTCCCAGCAGTAATCAGGGAAAAGGAAAAATGAAACAAGAACAGCAATATCCATGGATTATCTCAGTATCATCACTGCTGTGCTTGCAATCTGTGCCCTCATTCATCTGTTCACTTTGAGGGTGGGAAGAGATTTTGCTTAGGCCACAAATATGTGACAGCTCAAGGCACAAAAGCAGGAATCTGCTGTGTCCTGGCAGCTGTGCCTCGAGAAGATGACTGTACATTGAAAGGCAAGCATTTGGAGACAGGACCAATGTAGCCCAGATTCACCTAAGAGGACACCTGTCCTCACAGAACTGGGGTGAGATCCCACTGGAGAGCTGTACGACCTGACAGCAGCATTAAAAGAAAGAAGCCAACTTGAGTTGCCCCAGGGCAAGTGATCTGCAGCCTACAACACAGACAACATGATCATCAGCACTATCACTAGGTATTGGGGAGTGGGAAAATTAACAGCAATCAAGGATCACTGTTCTGTGGGAGTTTCTTTCTCTCTAAAGGTTTGTTGACACACAATGGTGAAAACTAGTTGCTTTCATGGAAAGTTACTCTCTAGTTGGGCACCTCCAGTTGGCCACGCCCCAGGTGCTTTTGTTTAATATGAAAGGGTTCATTAATGTCCATCTTCCTTCTCTGCCTTGCTTCCAGCCCCTGCATGTCTCCACAAAACTGATACAGCCCAATTCCACCAGGGAGTATCTGCCAATCAATGAAGTCACATTCTCATCAACCTGGTGGAAGAAGATGCAGATGCACAATTTCCACTTGGAAAAAACACTGACAGGAGTTTAACTCACAGAGAAAGGAAAACTTTGTAAAGATATTTAGACACAAAGCAGCAAACAGTCCCCAGAAGGGATATATAAACCATAAATTAACCCATTTATGCATCCTCATTTATCCATCTGCATCCTCAAATGACTCCATACTTTTTAGAGCATTTCTCTGATGAGATTCCACTTCATAAAATACTTAATAATTGTTTAGAATTAAAGTTTAAGTAATGTGGCACATAAACATAAGTAATTACTATTTCATCAGCACACAGGAGCAACTCTGATCTTTAAAAATGGAAGCACAACAGCTTGGGCAAAAAGAAAATCAGGCTCTTTTTCATAATTTCTCAGATTAAAGTTATATATTAGCTAAAATACAGTGTTATTACTAAACCCTTAGGCTTCAGAGCACATCATGCCACATGTTCATTTGGCTGCTAAAAAGAAGCAACCAAATGATTAGCATTTTTTCCAAGGACAGTTGAGATTAATAGTTTGAAGTCATTTCTTTAATTTAAACAGGGAACTTGAACACTGAAATTAGAGGCAACTTCAGTAACATTTTATTTCAGAAAACTCTAAGTATGGTAGTCCTTGAGCACTGATGGATAGAGTCCTCACTGTTCCCTGTCTTTTCTATAATCAGAAACCAATCCCCACTATTTAATTTGCAGAACTTGATAGCAGTACAGCCAACACTTGTCCCTGCAAAGACCCAGAACCCATGAGTGAAACCATCACCCTACTGAAATCAATAGGTAGTTTTCAGTGACTTTTATGGTACCAAGCAGGACCTATTTGTTCCACAAAGACACCCAGTGCAGATGCAGCTGCGATGGGTGAAGGACATGACATCTCTGTGCTTGACTCACAGAAGTTCCTCTCTGCTCTAAGACATCCATTTTCTGAACAGAATCAGAAACCCTTTTATCCCCATTTCCTAGACAAAAAGGAGACAGGGGATGAGAGAGCAGTAATAGAAATCCTAATTGACACACAGGGGAAAAAAATCCTCCCTGCTCTTCAAAGTGAGCACAGGCTTTGTAGGCAATGAAAACACCACAACAGGACTCAGGAAATTCTAGTCATCACCAAATTGTGTTCCTTTCTTTTTTTCTGGATGTACTGAAACCCCTTCCTTCTGTGATGCCTCTTCTTCACTCCCAACTTTAAGACGCCTCTCACTCTGCCTGCTAGCACAGACAGCTCCTGTGACTACCTGAAGATTTTTGAAAGCTGGGTCCAGGCCCCACTAACCACAAACCCACTAAGTGATACCAAAGCTCTCCCTGGAGTTTCCCCCAGAAGCAAACAGCAAGCTCAGCTCTAACAGCCTGGGAAGGCTCACTTGACATTCTTTATCTGCAAGGACTCCATTAGCAACTTCCCGTAACGTAAAGCATATTTTAAAACGCCACTGAAAATAAGGGATAATTAAAATGTAAGAAGTGTCATCTTCATAAAAGCCACAGGACTAAATAAAGTCTTGGAGGGCCCTCTCCTGTACATTCCGTATTTCTCTACGTGCACAACGTACCTTCCTCTGTAAAATCTTCAATAGACAAAGCCAGTCTTCTCTGTACCTTTAAAAATATCTGAAGTAGTATTTGATTAGTTCATAAGGAAAAGCTCCTAGTATAATTTTTCCTCCAAGCAGAAGACAGTTACATGCAAAATTAACTCTCAGCTCAGAACTACCAAGATTCAAAATCCAAAACCCATTTAGGCAGTTACCAGGTCAGCAACAATTTGATTCATTACCAAAGAGCTAATCTAGACTCGAGAAAATTACTTTCATTTATGCATCTAGCCTAAGAAAATGGTAGCAATTGTCATTCTTTAGATGACAGGATTGTCACAACAACAGCTAAGAACTGCACAAATGTGTACTTTTTCCTTTACAAAAAAATATTTACCCTCTCTTGGCAAAGCACAGAGAAATCAGCTAGTAAGGATATTTTCATAACACTGATATTTATGTTTTACTGATTTTTGGTATACTGTGAATTTCAATTAATGAGCAAACAGACCCCACGGAAACAACCTCTTACCTTGTCTCGGTTTGATTTATTAAGCAATGCAATTACCAGTGACAAGCCCACAGAGAAATGCACTAAACACTTCAGAAAGAGGAAAACCTTACCCACAAATTTTTTGTGCCAGAATGACTCCTTTCTCTTACTGCAACCAAAGGAACAGCAACAAAAATACCTACTTAAACAGTGAAAACCTATTACAACCCCCCTAACAAAGGAATACTGCAAAGACTGATTTTCTACATGGTTCATTTATTGTTGCTGAACAAAGAAAAGAATAGCCTTTATGTTTCCTCACAAAGTAAAGTGATTTGCAGGGGAGAAAATAAATAGTGACCTCTCTTTCATTTAAAGGGAGCGAGATACCAAGGAGAGGGAAGAAAGATGCTTGTAAATTACCACCAAAACAACAAATACCTTTGTTCTCTAATCCTCTCTAGAAAATGCTATGAGAAGGTACCGAAACATTTGTGGTGGATACTAAATGGTTAATATCTGGCCGGGATTCCCCGCCAACACAAATTCCGATGATTTGCCATTGGATGCTGTCAGCACCAATGTCCTGTTATAGTCCACCGAGATCCTCCCTGCAGCTTTCCTGCCTCGGGCATCTCTGATGTACGGGATCAGAGTCTGGAGCGTCCCCGTTTATCACGATGTTTCACTCGCCACCCCTTGCCTGCACACACACAGGGTACTGCTGCTCTTCAGAAGGAGGTACACAGGAACAAGCAAGTCACCGAGGTCTAACATGGTAGCTCTGCACAAAAACTAAATGCATAAAGCCCTTCTGGAAAATAGTTTGCTTTCCAAGCAAGCCTTTTAGCCATGAACAGCCCTGAAACATTCCCAAGTATTACACAGCTGTTTTACGGCTTCTGGCGTTAAAGAGTTTACCAACACACTGCAAACGTCCACAGACCTACTACTCTCTGCTTGCATCCATCTTCATATTCAAACCATAATGCAAATATTATCTGGCTCAAACATTGCTGATCTAAATCAGCAAGCCGTACAATACTGTCATATTAAACCGACATCAGAGCTTGTTTTCCTGCAGCGTTCCTGGAGCCTGCCTTCGAGATGTAATTACTGTACAATATATATCAGAACCAGAGAGAAAGGCTTCACTCCGAGCGCTGAAATTGAGAAGAAATCAATACAAAGAAGATAAATGTTTCGTCAAAAGCTGCAGAGGTATTAACCCTCTCTCCAACTTAGTTTCTTTTTGCTTCAAATCATTTTACCATGTGAGAATCTGCTGGAAGGAACAGGATGCGGTGGGTCTATCTGCTTAGGTTTGCATTTGGCAATGGAAAAAAGTGTATTTCAGAAAGAAAAATAAAAAGTATTAAAAAAAAAAAAAGGAAACACAAGTGGAAGTTCCTATAAAGCCCCCGGAATTTCATTCTTTCTTTTCACACTCGCACACCTGGAGGCAGCGAAGAACCGGAGCTGCCTCAGGAGCCCACGGAAGGGACGGGAGGAGTCGTGGGGTGGCGGGAGGTGTTGGACGCACCTCCCTGGGGAAGGGGCTCGCCCTGCCCCGAGCGCCTGACCCCGCACGCACCCCCACCGCGGCTCCCCCCCCCGCGCCATCACCGCCGGGAGGAGGAGGAGGAGGGGAGCGCAGGGAAAAGCAAACAAACCCAACAAAGCCTCGGGGGTGCCGAGCCGTCCCCTCAGGGCGACCCCCGGGCCCGAAGGACACGCGCGTGTCCCGGGCACGCGCCGGGCGNTCCACAGCGCCCCTGGAGGGCGGCCCGGGAACTGCGCGGGGAGGCGGCGGGAGCCCCGAGAGTTCCCCCGGGCCGGGGCCGCGCGGGGTGCGGGGGGTGGACGCGGGTCCCAACGCGGCCGAGCGCACACCCGGCCCCCGTTAAACTCGGCCCCTGCAGCTCGATGAGGGGCGAGAAGGGATGCACGGACACCGGCTGTGCGGGGCCAAGTGAAGGGTGGACAGCGCGGCGGGTGCCGGGAGCCCCCCGCCCGTGCAGCCCCTCTTCCACGGGGAGCGTGCGGTGGTGGCCGCACAGACCCGGTCCCGGAGCGGAGGCGGGCGCGCAGCCCCCCCACCCTGCCAAGGTCAGCACGCGGCACGGCGAGACACCCACCGAGGACACGAGTGGGGCGGGGAGGACGCGGACCCGGCACCGCGAAGTTCGTGGCGGGGGGCGCGGGGCTGCAGCGCGGGGTCGGAGCGCGGAGTCCCACTCCCTTTCGGGGCGGCGAGCGGCGGTCCCGCAGCACAAAGGGAGCTCCTCACAGCCCCACGGAAGAAGGGCAGTGTGCGAGGAACCCCCCGCCGCCCGCCCCATGCTGCCGGGGGCTGCATTGCACCGGAGAGAGGGGACACCGTGCCGGGAGCGCGGAGCCGAGCCCGGGCACCGCTCACGGCCCCACTCGCGGGCAGCGCTGCTCGCAGCCCGGAGGGTGCTGCGGAGCTGGGGGAGACACAGCGCTGGGGCCACCCGGGC